>BQNB010019380.1:0-66919 GCA_026074375.1 Tanacetum coccineum | reverse complement strand
CTAAATTAATTATTAAAAATAGCAAACTAGTTACTAAAAATCTAGAAAAATAAGGAAAAATACTTTAACCTATTTAGAATCTATGAAAAATAAAAACTTGAAAATTTGCTAAACGAATAAGCAGTAAATAAGCAAATAAGCTTGAATAAGCTAAACTCGATTAATGCATATATGTATTAAATAGTGCAATAGATTTATGAAAAAGTCCCAAGGGCGCGCTGGTAAGTGTGTGTGTGTGTGTGTGAAGGCAAGGTCGCAGGTTCAAGTCCTGGACCTTAACTTTTTGCTAAAACATTTTTTTTATTTTTCTTTTTGAAAAAGTTAAACTTTAAGCTAAAATAAGAAACTTTAATTAAGAGCTTTTTGACAAGTCTGAAAAATAAGGTAGAAATAAGCTATCTTAAGCTGACAGATTGCTTAAAAGCTTTTTAACACTAAGCTAAAACTGTTTTTACTACTAGACTAAATAAGCAACTAGGAAAGAGCAAATAAGCTAAAACAGACCAAGACCTAAACTTAATGAGCAATAAATCCTAGAAATATGCTGAATAGCAAATAAAAATAAAAAAACAAAAAGACAGATTGCTAAAAAACTTAAGAGGACTTTAAAAGATTTTGACAATCTTTAAGCTAGATTTAATATTAATTAAGCTAAAAGAAAAAGCTAACAAACCTAAAACACATTGTGACTACAACTTAAATAGCACAAATGAGCTGAAATTCAAATCAAAAGTTAAACAAATAAGCTAGAAAAGGATTAAGAATATGATAGACTATATTACTATGTTTTTGGCTTTTTGAAGAAAATGATAAATTTGCAGCTTAAAATAAGACTCATTAAGCAAGGTGAAAAGCTAATAAGCTAAAAACAGTTAACTACCTTGACTTAATAAGCAAATATGACTAGAATATATCTAACAAAGTGAGCTGAAAAGCTCCTAAAAGCTGAAATGCTTTCTGACTTAAACAAGCAGTTTTTAAGAATAATGACCAACTTTGAGCTAAAATTTGAGACCAAATAAGCACTTGTAATAAGGTATATACTAAAAACAGATTAACATTGACATCCAAAGAACACATTAAAACAAGAATTAAGAAAATTGGATATGCATTTAATCACATATCATTTTTCCCTAATAAAACGACTCTAAATGACCTAAAACAGATGAAAAATATAGTGTATATGTGTGTTTTTTGTTATTGTGTTGTGCAGGTAACGAATATCCGCAAAAAGGACAAAAACGAAGCAAAACAGACAAAATTGAGCATAGGAATGGAATGAGCGCGAATAATCAAAGCCAAAGGCGTATACATTTTTAATGGGCCAACCCGTATCCATTTTAATAGGCCGGGTCAACCCATTAACATTGTATTTCTATAAACATTAGCCTTTTAATCACAAGTCCAAAACCATAATACTATTGATCCATTTCCTAGCCCAAGATAAAGTCAAAGCCCAAATCCAAATCTATAACCCGGGTCAAAGTCTAATATATAAAATGTGGTCAAAAGCTACTATTCACTCACCCCTTCTCTCCCAAATTAACTTTTATATAGCAAATAACGCACAAGGTAAAATCCACTCAAGTACACGCTCAAGTGCTTCTAGAAGGAGTACATCTGATTCATATGACATCAAACTAGCCACACTGGCAATCCCACACTCTCCCATTGGCTAATGATGCGTGTAAGTGATCCAACGGCTCAAAAGATGATGATTATGAGGCGGTTATGATTAAAGGGTCAAGATTGAAGAATGGGACGCTCCACTTGGCCTAGAAGGTTCCCTTACCCTCTATAAATAGAGGATTGGATCACACAAATTAGATGTGTAGCTTTAGTCTAGCTTTTAGTAATTTAGTAGCTTATTAGTGTAATTTAGCTTATTGTCTTTTTTAGCTTTCTAATTTCCTTATCAGCTTGTAATTGTTTCAATTATTAATAAAATAGTAGTTTTATCTTAAATTCATTGTTAAATCCTACTTTTATGTTTATGAAAATGTGTTCAAGATGTGTTTAGCAATCACCTAATAAGCTCTATAAGCTTTTAATTACCTTTTAAGTAGCTTTTATTCAGTTAAGCCTTCAAAAGCTTAACTGGATGAGTTAATCATATCAATCACTCAAAAAAATATACCTCTGCTTAATATTTGGATGATAATCCAAACATAGATGGGCTTATGGACAATACTAGTTTGTTTTTAAACAAGCTGGAGCTAGTAGAATAAGCTCTTAAGAGCATTTAAGTCCCTGTTCAGCTAGGACAAAGGTACTCTTCATTTTCATTTTATTGCTTATTTTCTGTTTTTGCTTATTTATGCTTATAACTGCTTATTTTCTGTTTCTATTTCCTTTAATATGCTTATTAATGTTGCTTATTGTTTATTTGTGCTTTGTTATAGCTTAGATCTCTTTCGTTCATGTTTTTCATATATATTGTTGAAAAAGCCAAAAATAATGTCTATTAGTTTAGCTTATTAAGAAGTGCTTATTGGTTCAAAGTTTTTGCTTATTTTTCATTGTTAAGAATAGTTAATCATTTGTTTTGATAAATTAGGCCTTTTTAGAATCTGTTTAAGTTTAAAGAATTGATTTTAAAATCTTAAAGGGGTGTTTGGCACAAGCAGTTTTAACTTTGTTAAAACTACTTGTGTTGCTTTTGGTCATTAAGACATGTTTAGCAAGCTCAAATAAAGCCTAAAAGTCAGCTTTCATAAGTTTCTAAAGATTAAAAATACAGTTTAAGGTTCAAAGAATCCATGGTTTGAATATGTGGTTTTCTAGTTTGATAACCAAGCTTATTTGTTTAGAATTTGATTAAGTGCTTGTAGGTGTTGTTTTCTTGCTTGTTTTTAGGCTCAAAATGCAGTAAAATATAGTTGGTAATAGTGTGCAGTTGTCTTGTCGGGTTAAGTCAAATTCTGTCAGTTTTCAAGTCCATTTACCAAAGTCTTAAAAGCCACTTTTCAATAGCAATTTTAAGTTAGATTTAGCTTGTTTAATGGTCTGAAATTGATAACATAAGCTCATTAGATATCAAGCTTAATCTGTTTTAGCTTTTCGAGTTTTTACATCAGCTTTTACTAGCTTAAAGATAGGGGGTGCAAAAGTTCATTTGTCTTTTCAAAAAAATAAAAAATAGTTTAGTAGTAATCTGTTAGTTTTCGAGTCCTTTTTCTAGCTTATTTTCAAAACCAATTTTCTTAATTCTTGTTTTAATGTGTTCTTTGGATGTCAATGTTAATTTGTTTTTAGTATATACCTTATTACAAGTGCTTATTTGGTCTTAAATTTTAGCTCAAAGTTGGTCATTATTCTTAAAAACTGCTTGTTTACGTCAGAAAGCATTTCATCTTTTAGGAGATTTTTAACTCACTTTGTTAGATATATTCTAGTCATATTTGCTTATTAAGTTTAGGTAGTTAACTATTTTTAGCTTATTAGCTTTTCACCTTGCTTAATGAGTCTTATTTTAAGCTACAAATTTGTCATTTTCTTTAAAAAACCAAAAACATAGTAATATAGTATGTCATATTCTTAATCATTTTCTAGCTTATTTGTTTAACTTTTGATTTGAATTTCTGCTCATTTGTGCTATTTAAGTAGTAGTTGATAAGTGTAGAATACACATATCCATTTATGCTTAAAATAACACAATTAAACCCAAAACAGACAAAAAAATGGCAAAAATATGCTTGTATTTGTGTTTTGTGAATGCAGGTACGGATATATCAGAAATCACATAAAAACAATAAAAAACGACCAAGCACGGACACAAGAATCAGAGGCGTACAAAAAGAAGCCAAAGAATCAAAGCCGAAGCCAGAAAAGTCAAGCCTCAGTCAAATCCAGTCAACACAAAAGGACAAATCCTCAATATGTTTCACCTTGGTCCCTCAAGTTTCACTAAAGTCCAAAAATGTCCCCTCCTCCCTTAATGGGCCTTAAAAACCCAAATGGGCCTTGCCCGGATCCTTAGGCCCAAAACCTTAGCCCACTTCCTCTTTAATATAAACCACAAGGGCTAAACTTGCATTTCTCGAAAGTTATTTATAACATGAAAAGGAGAAAAAGAACACAAGGGCCAAATTTGCAAATTCCTCAAAGTATAACAGTTTTAACTGTCAAAAAGAGGCGCGAAACCCGTTTACTATTCACCCATCGTCCCACTTTCACTCCCATGGTAAAACAAAGGGCAAATGAGAATTGATGGGCAAGGAAGTCAATTCAAGTGATCGTTTACAAGATGGCAGGGAGAGATTAGTCAAATCAAGGCTCTAAGTATCCCTCTATCAAGCTCATGCCACGTAGCAATGGTGAAAGCACAATGGAATGTGGGTTTTTGTGCTAAAACACTCACAAAAGAAGCACAATGACATCCAAAAGAGAATGACATGCTGGCAATCCTCAGGTGTCCACAAATCAATCCAACGGCTCAAGACCAAAATCTAATCATTGAAGGAATTGATTGGCTAAGATTGAAAGTTTGGAAAGCAAGGCAAGAGGGCTAGAATCTTCTTTGTTAGGCTATAAATAGAGCCTCACCTCTCACACACACACATCTAGACGTAGCTTAATTTAGTTGTAGCTTAAATTTTAATTCCTAGCTTAATGTTGTTTTAATCTTGTAATTTTCCTTTTAAGTATTGTAAGAAAGCTTTTTATTAATGAAATTTAGTTTTTCTTAATCTATTCAGATTCTGCCTTTTGAGGAGGGTCGTCTCCATGTGAAATATTTAGGTGTTCCTTTGGTGTCTTCTCGGCTTATTTATAGAGATTGTAAGGAGCTTATTGAAAAAGTGCAACACCGTATAAGGGATTGGAAGAATAAATCTCTTTCAGCGGCGGGAATGCTACAATTGGTTAAATCCGTTATTGGATCTATGCATGTTTATTGGGCCTCGGTTTTCATTCTTCCTTCTCATGTTTTACTTGATTTTGAGCAGCTTATGCGTAACTTTTTGTGGGCTCAAGGCGAATCGCAAAAGGGAAAGTCTAAAGTGGCATGGGAGGTTGTTTGTCTTCCTATGAAGGAGGGTGGTCTCGGTGTGAAGAGGCTTAAACTTTTTAATATAGCTCTCATGGTGACTCATATTTGGAATCTCTTATCTCGCAAAGAGTCTTTATGGGTAAAATAGGTTCATACGTACAAGCTCCGTGGTCGTAATTTTTTTGAGGTTCCATTTCGTGGTAATATGACTTGGGGTTGGAAGAAGATACTACAGCTTCGACCTCTTATTAGGGACCATATTTGGTTCCGTATTGGTGATGGCGCTACATGCTCATTATGGTTTGATAAATGGTGTTCTAGTAGCCCATTGGCAAGCGTTGTTACTTCCCGTGACATACATAGAGCTGGATTGGATATGAGTTCTAAAGTCAAGGACGTATTTTATAATGGAGGGTGGGTTTGGCCTATCGAATTAAGCTCTAAGTACCCTCTTCTTAGCACAATTGTTGTACCTACTGTTTCTACTTCTTTGGATACTTTAGAGTGGCATTCTGATGGTGGTGTTTCTATGCCTTTCTCGGTTGCAATTGTTTAAGACCTTGAGATGCTGTAGTGCCATGGTACAATGTGGTTTGGTTTAATTATTGTATTCCTCGACATGTATTTCACATGTGGTTGGTGGTTAACGTCGGTTAAAGACACATGATATGCTTCGTCAGTGGGATATTCATGGATCGTTGCTAAGCTTTCAGTGTCCGTTGTGTGATGGGCAACCGGACTCGCACGAGCATTTATTTTTTGAATGTACGTTCGCTATGCAGGTCTGGGATTCTATGAAGGTAATGGCTGGTCTTTCCAATGTTATGGGCTCGATTACTGTAATCGTCGATACTCTTATTCCTATGTCTAAACATCGATCAGCCCGAAGTGTTATTGCTAAACTTGTTGTTGCGGCTTGTTGTTACTACATTTGGCAAGAGCAGAATTTTAGACTTTTTAAGAATAAGAAGAGATCTCCACAGCACGTCATTGATTGTATTAAGGCGTCGGCTAGGCTCAAGCTGCTTTCTTGCTATTTTAAGAAGTCCAAAGATGCTATGGAAGTTATTCGTTTATGGGGGTTGCCTGATTCTTTAATTCGTTAGGATGGTTGTTTATGTTCTGTTTTAGTGTTACATTGTGTGGCATGTCACACATGTTTTTGTGGTAGTTCAAGCTAGGCTTGAGGTTAATGTGGTACCTTAGCCACATTCCATTGTTCTTAACATTTTTTTGGTATATATTTTATCGGGGTTGTTTTCCCCTTTACCAAAAAAAACTAAAAGGCTTGCATGCCTTTAGTATTTCTACGGGCCGGGCTCGGGATTACTTGGGCTTTCGCCCGATACACGTGACCGGTTAGCTTACATTTAAGAGCTTGTTTACCCGTCTAGCCTATTACAACGTATATTAATTAATGACCGAGACCTAATATAATTAATGAGCGAACTTCCATTGTTCGACTTAATATTTTGAGGCTAACAGTTGATAATCTAAATACTATTGTATGCATTCTGCTTTCATATTGCACTATTGTCCACACACTCAAATTCTAGCACAACATATGGTTTTACTTCTAAACCTACGAACTCACCAACTTTATGTTGACCTATTCGAGTATCATTTTCAGGTGTGATAAACCTTATTAACAGAAGGTATATGATAATCAAAGACCTCTTCTACCGGGACGTTTCTAAAGACAAGGGTTTTCAACAACTTAAAACCGTATTTTCTAAATGTTTGCAAATCTAAATTCTTGTAATAATGTATGGTATATCTTGTATCTTATGCGATGAAATCATAACGTTGCAGGTTTTAATTAATTTAATTAAACTTTTATAAAAAGATAAAAATTAGAGCTTTTATTTTTAGAAAATTTCTGCACATTTTCTTTAATTAGTGTAATTTTTATAAAATTTTTAGGACTTTATTTTTAAGAGTTTTATTATTTTTATAGTTTTTTATTAGTTTAAATTTTAGAAAAATCATATCTTTTAATCTAAAAAGCCAAAAAAATGTTTTTCTTTTTCCTAAAATTTTCTTTTGTCTTATCTTAGGTTTAGAAATTTAGTTTACATTTTTAGGGGTTAAATTTAGTTTATTTGCTTAATTGTCACATTTTATTTGTTTATCGTATTAGTTTAATTGTTTTTAATTGTCCATTTTAATTGTTGCTTTAGATAATCAAATCATCCATTTGCTCATTCAAGTCAGAATCCAAGCTTAAACGAGGATTCAATTTCACTAGTCGTTGGGGAAACGACCCGGGTGATCATACTTCCCGGTTAAATATACGTATTATATATTATATTATATATATTTTTGAGAGTGAATTTTATCAAGGGTAACTTGGTAATTTTCTTAATTACTCTTTAAAGTACGATTATTTTCATTATATTAAATTATATTTTCAAGTTTTTAAGTAGTCAAAATCATTCTAAGTTTCTTAATATTAAGATCAAAGTAGCCAAAAATTCTTAAAAAGCCAAAAAAATCAGTAAATCTGTCATTTTCAATAGTCCTTTCTATCTTATTTTCTAGTCTAATTTTCTTATTTCTAGTTTTTAAGTGTACTTTGGATATCAAACTCAATCTGTTTTGAGTATTTTCCTTATTTATAGTGCTTATTTGTTCTTAAACTTAGCTTAAAGTTGGTCATATTTCTTTAAAATTTGTTTGTTTATGTCTACATTCCTTTTAACTTTTAAGTGCTTTTTCAGCTTATTTATTTGCTTATTTTTAATCTTAATTGCTAATTAGGTTTAGGTGTTGGTCCGTCTCAGCTTATTTGTGTTTTCTTATAGCTTATTGAGTCCCTAAATGCAAATCAGTTTAAGCTAGATCTTAGTTAAGCTTTCTAAACTGTCAACTTATAAGTAGTTTTCCTAGCTTATTTTTTAGATTTGTCAAAAAACTCTTTATTAAAGTTGTTAGTTTTAGCTTATAGTTTAGCTTTTTCAAAAAGAAAATGAAAAAAAATGTTTTATCAAAAAAAAAGGTCACATGGTTCGAACCTGTGACCTCTCTCACCACACACACAGCTTACCATTGTGCCCTTGGGACTTTTTCATAAACATTTGGTTTCAATTGTTTTTTATATGCATTTTAGGATTAAGCTTAACAGCTTATTTGAATTTTTAACAGCTTATTAGCATAAGCTTTTTCATCCGTTTTTCTTTAGAAACCTTAGGAATAGTGTTAAGCATTTTTAGAAATTTTCTCAAATTTTTATAAAATAGTTTAGTAATTTTTTTAATTTTCTAGATTAAAAGTGTTTTAAATTGTTTAAAAATATAAAAAAGTTACAAAAAAATATAATTTCCTTTTTAAAAATTATTTTAGTACATTTAAGTTTAAAATTTAGCATTTTGCATTTTTAGGATTTAAATTTGTGTTATTTGCTTAATTAGTCGCGCTTTTAATTCTCGTTATCGTTTTTACGTTTAATTCCTTAATTGCTTAATTTGTTAGCTTGCCTTTATTTGTTTAGCATTTCATTATTAGAAATAGAATCAAAATTCAAAATATTTAATATTCGAGCATCAAACAAGATACATTTGCGGACTTCAAATTCAACTCTTGTCGGGATACGGCATCCGGGAGATAAAATATTGTTTGTCCTCAAGCAATTTTTATATCAAACGGGATACTCTCTATACTATAATTAATTTGTGATATTTAAGATATATATTTAACTATATATAGACTATTTGTCATCGAATCAAATTTTTGGAGCCGTTGCCGGGGAGAGGTGTACGATTTTCGCGAAGTATTTGAAGTTAGTGCCTTGAAGATCCTTCCCCGTGAAGTTATTGTTTATATTTTTCTATTTTCTTTTATAAAAACCATAAAAATACAAAAATATTTTGTTTCCATTTATTTTATAAAATACCAAAAAAATTGAAAAACTAAAAATAACTGTTATGTCACTTGTGAAAACGGCTACCATTTAGATTCACAAACTATAAGAGAGGTTTAAGGAGGGTCGATCCAACGAACTTCGACCCGAAAGGAGAAGGTTTTTAAAACGCTTCGCACTTACCAGCTCCTCCGCTTCTTTGTGTGTTTTTCTAGTGAGCTACTGTACACTTGTTCGATTATCAGTTACAAAAATATTTTTCATTCTATTTTATTCTATTTTGTTTTTAGTGCATGATCATTCGCTCTACGTCTTCTAATCTATTTTCTCTGCTTATAGACCCCGAGAGTCTTATTCGACGACAGAGTTTAGGTGAACCGTCATCTCTTTTCGACTTTCGAAGAAGTTATGAGCATTCCTCATAATAACATGGGACCGCCTCCTGCGGGACCCCCCACCAAATAATGGTCCACCTCCGGTGGTGAGACCTAACGGGCCAGCTCCCCGATCGATGGAGGAGTTGTGCCAACCATCTATAGATGAACGAGGTGGACCAATTGCCCCGATTCCAATTCAAGCAACGGATTTTGGACTTCGTCATCACATGATACAACAAGTTCAAAATACTTGCCAATTTCACGGGTTACCGGGCGACGATGTGAATAGACATATTGATAAATTTTTGGAAATTACTCAACATATGAAGCAACATGGGGTCTCTGATGACGCCCTTCGTTTATCTCTTTTTCCATATTCCTTGACGCATCATGCTATCACATGGTATGATCGCCTTCCAAGGAATTCCATCCACTCTTTCGACGATATGATGAGGACATTTCTCTCGAAATATTTTCCTCCTTCAATGGTGACTAAATTAAGGAATGAGATCACGAAATTTGAACAAAAACCGCACGAATCATTATTTGAGGCATGGGAGCGTTATAAATTGTCCATTGATCGGTGTCCTAACCATAACATGCTTTTAGTTACACAAATTGATACGTTTTATAATGGTTTGACATTAAGTCATCGGGACACCATCAATGTTGCAGCGAGAGGAACTTTTATGCAAAAGACACCAGAAGAATGTTACGAATTGATCGAGAACATGACCGCTCACCACAACCATTGGAACACTTCAGCAACTCGAGACGAGAAGTCTAGAAATATCTCTTCTACTACTACTACCGAGAGTCCGAAAGTTGTTCGACAATTAGAAAAAATGAATAAGAATTTTGTAGAGATGATGAGACAAATACAAACGATCAAATCTGTTGATACGAAATGCGAGACTTGTGGTGGTCCCCATTCTTTTACCGAGTGCCCAGCCATCGATGGCTACACTCAAGAGGCCGCTTATGCTACTACGGGTAACCATATGTCGGGGGGTAATTCCTACTAACCATAAGGAGACCGTAATTTGCTTAGCTATCGCTCGAATAATTACCTCGGACCACCCGGTTTAAATCAACCGAATGTGCAAAATAATCAAAACCGATACAATCAAAATCCAAATCAAGGGAATTTTCAAGCCCCAAATTATCAAGCTCCGAACAATCAAGGAAGAGAGCAAAACTACAATAAAGGGAACAACAATTATCAAGCTCCGAATTTTCAAGCCCCGAATTATCAAGCTCAAGTTGGACCTTCGAATGAGTTAACGAACTACATAAAGAGTAATGAAGCGACTTTGAGAGCATGCAAACTCACATGACTAACATGAAGACGGAATTGCGAAATGAGATCAAATCTACGATTGATGCAAGAACCAATAAGATAGAAAATCAAAACAATCAAATAATGAACATATTAACTAATATGCAAAATCAAAATTCCTCAGGTTCGGGATCACTTCCTAGTAATACCGTTGCTAACCCGAGAGGAGATGTGAAAGCTATTACCTCTAGAAGTGGTGTTGCTTATGATGGACCTACGATTCCACCTATTCCTTCTCCTCTCACGAAGGAAGTGGAACGTGAAACCGAGGCGACTAAGGGCAAGGTGCAAAATACAAGTTTAGAAAGTACCGCACACGTCCAACCTTCGGTTATCCAAGACCCGATTCCGAAGCCCGAAGTTGCTCCAAAGCCTAAACCTAAACCGTCGATACCTTATCCTTCGAGCTTAACGACCAAAAGCTCTGCGAAAAAGCTAATAATCAAATGTTAAAGTTTCTTCAAATCTTTCAAAGATTACACTTCGATATTAACTTCGTGGATGCTCTTCTTCATATGCCGAAGTTTGCTTCTACGTTTAAGAGTCTTCTAAGTAATAAGGAAAAGTTGTTCGAATTAGCAAATACTCCGTTAAATGAAAATTGCTCGGCGGTGCTCCTTAAGAAGTTGCCCGAAAAACTTGGAGACCCTGGCAAATTTCTCATCCCGTGTGATTTTCTGGAGCTAGATGAGTGCTTAGCCTTGGCCGATCTTGGCGCTAGCATTAATCTAATGCCTCTTTCCGTGTGGAAGCAGCTTTCGCTCCCGGAACTCACTTCGACCCGCATGACACTCGAACTCGCAGACCGATCGGTCGCTCATCCGAAAGGTGTCGCCGAAGATATTTTTGTGAAAGTAGGAAAGTTTTATTTTTTGGCCGACTTCGTTGTAGTTGATTACGATGTTGATCCTCGGGTTCCTCTCATCCTCGGGAGACCTTTCTTGAGGACAGCAAGAGCTTTAATCGATGTTTATGGTGAAGAATTAACTCTTCGAGTCGATGATGAGGCCATTACGTTTAAAGTTGGGCAAACTTCGAGATACTCCCGTAATTACGAAACGGTTAATCAAGTCAATGTCATAGACGTTGCTTGTGAGGAGTATGCTCAAGAAGTGCTCGGATTTTCGGATAGTTCGACAAGTGGCAATCCCACTCCTTCGGATCCTATCATCGCTTCTTCTTCCCCCTCGTTTACTCCTTTTGAAGGAGGAGATTTTATCTTGGAAGAAATTGAGACTTTTCTACGTACCCCGGAAGAACTTTCTAATTTAGATGACGATTATTACGACACGGAGGGAGACATTCTTTACCTTGAGAAATTACTAAATAAAGACCCGTCTCCAACTCTCCCTCCGATGAAGAATGACGACCTTAAGCAAGTTGATGTTACTATGACGAAGCCTTCAGGTTGATGAAGGACCCGGAAACTCAGAGCTTAAGGAGTTACCTTTAGTCTATTTAGAATATAGACATATTTTGAAGAAACCGATAAATTACCCGTCATAATTTCTAAAGAGTTAAAAGATGAAGAAAAGCCGTCCTTTTAAAAGTTCTTAAGTCAACACAATATGGCAGCCTTCGCTAGGTAAAATTTCTACAACATTAAGGGTATTCAACCCTAGTTTTTGCACTATCATGATCTTAATAGAAGACGAATTCACACCGGCAGTTCACATCAAATAAGGGTGAATACAAAAAATTCATGTGGGGTTTTCAAAATAGGGAAGTTGTCAAACTCCTGATGCCGGTTGATTTGCTCACCCTCTATCTCCGATAGTCCGTGGGTGAGTCCCGTTCATTGTGTGCCTAAGAAGGGTGGCGTGACCGTAGTTTAAAATGAAGATAATGAGTTAATTCCCACTAGGTTAGTTACCGGATGGCGTGTTTGTATAGATTACCAAAAGCTTAATGATGCCACTGTAAAGGATCCATTTCACTGTTGCTTTCATGGTCCAAATGTTAGGACATTTTAGCAGGGAAACGATGAATACTATTGCTTTTTAGATGGAATTTCCAGATATTTTCAAATTCTAATTGACCCGTAAGACCAAGAGAAGACCACCTTCACTTGCCCTTATGGGACGTTTGCTTACCGACGTATGCCTTTCGGTTTATGTAATGCTCCGGGCACGTTCCAAAGGTGCATGATGGCCATTTTCCACGACATGATCGAGGAAACAATGGAGGTCTTCATGGACGATTTCTCGGTCTTCGGGGATTCTTTCTCGTCTTGCCTCTCCCATTTAGACAAAATGCTAAAACGGTGCGAAGACACTAACTTAGTTCTAAATTGGGAGAAATACCATTTCATGGTTAAAGAGGGCATTACCCTCGGCCATAAAATTTCAAAATCCGGGATTGAGGTCGACAGAGCTAAAGTTGATGTTATAGCTAAACTCCCTCATCTGACTTCCGTTAAAGGCGTTCGAAGTTTTTTAGGTCACGCCGGGTTTTATCGTCGATTTATTCAAGATTTTTCTAAAATCGCCCGGCCGATGACCCATCTTCTTGAAAAAGAAACCCCGTTTATTTTCTCAAAAGAATGTATTGAAGCGTTTAATATACTTAAGAAGAAGTTAACCAAAGCTCCAATTTTAGGTGCCCCCGATTGGGACCTACCATATAAAATTATGTGCGACACTAGTGATTATGTGGTAGGTGCAGTCTTGGGGCAATGTAAGACCAAACATTTTCAGCCTATACACTATGCAAGTAAGACCATGACGGATGCTCAAGCACATTACACGACTACGGAAAAAGAATTATTAGTCGTGGTGTATGCTTTTGAGAAATTCCGGCCTTACTTAGTCTTATCAAAGACCATAGTGTATACGGACCACTCGGCTCTTAAGTATCTTCTTGCTAAGCAAGATGCTAAACCGAGATTGCTCCGGTGGATTCTCCTACTTCAAGAATTTGATGTCATTATTCGTGATAAAAAAGGAGCGGAGAATCTCGCGGCCGACCATTTGTCTAGATTAGAGAACCCTCATCAAGGTGATCTCGAGAAAAAGGAAATTACCGAAACATTTCCTCTCGAGACCCTTGGAATGATAACTTTTCATGGTGATTCTAATACCCCGTGGTTTGCCGACATTGCAAATTACCATGCGGGAAATTTTGTAGTGAAAGGGATGTCGTCCCAACAAAAGAAGAAATTCTTTAAGGACGTAAAGCATTATTTTTGGGATGACCCCTACTTGTTTAAGATTTGTGCGGATCAAGTGATTAGGCGATGTGTTCACGGCCAAGAAGCCGTTGATATCCTCACGGCTTGCCATAATGGACCCACCGGGGGACATCATGGTGCGAACTACACCGCTAAGAAAGTCTTCGATTCTGGTTTCTATTGGCCGACAATTTACCGCGATGCCCATGACATGGTAAAGTCATGTGACTCATGTCAACGTCAAGGCAAAATCTCGCAAAAAGACGAAATGCCTCAAAATGAAATTCAAGTATGTGAGATCTTTGACGTGTGGGGCATCGATTTTATGGGTCCGTTCCCGTCTTCTTGAGGGAACAAGTACATTCTCGTGGCCGTTGACTACTTGTCTAAATGGGTTGAAGCAAAAGCGCTCCCCACTAATGATACCTGAGTTGTTGTAAAATTCTTGAAATCTCTTTTTGCCCAATTTAGAACTCCTCGTGCTATAATTAGTGATCGTGGTACTCATTTTTGTAATGATCAATTCACTAAAGTCATGCTTAAGTATGGAGTTACCCACCGACTTTCTACCGCGTATCATCCACAAACGAGTGGATAAGTGGAGGTTTCAAATCGTGGTTTGAAACGCATTTTAGAAAGGACCGTAGGTGAAAACCGAGCTTTATGGTCTGATAAGTTAGATGATGTATTATGGGCCTTTCGTACCGCATTCAAGACACCCATCGGGTGCACTCCTTATAAGCTTGTGTACGGAAAGGCTTGCCATCTTCCTATCAAACTTGAACACAAGGCCTATTGGGCCTTAAAGCATTATAATTTTGACCTTAAGACCGTGAATGATCATCGAAAAGTTCAAATGAATGAATTAAATGAACTCCGTGATCAAGCTTACGAGAACTCTTTAATCTATAAAGAGAAAACGAAGAAAATTCATGACTCCAAGATTAAGAATCGCGTTTTCAACGTTGGTGATCGAGTTCTTCTCTTCAATTCTCGATTAAAGATTTTCTCGGGCAAGCTCAAAACCCGTTGGACTAGACCGTTCACCGTTGCTCAAGTTTTCCCTTATGGAACCATCGAGTTATCTCAAAACGACAGACCAAATTTCAAGGTGAACGGTCATAAACTTAAACACTATTTTGGAGGGGACATACCACCGATGGTTGTCTCGGATCTCCAAACTTTCTTCATGGACCACTGAATTCAGGGTCGAGTCAGGCTCGTGACTCGGTTAACAAAAACAAGTGCTTCGTGGGTGGCAACCCATGCTTATCCTTAATAATACTATATTAGTATAATATTTATTAATAAGTGTGATGTGAGGAGGCTCGCCTCTTCTTTTCTCGAGTTTCGTGTTTCATTTTTTATGTCAAGGATTGCCCGAATTATGAAGACTCTCGTGCTCGTGGTTTTGTCCACCGTTCACTCGATATTCCATCCTTCGCATGCTTATATATGGGAATCCGATATCTTAGATCTTATTGATTAACGTTTATCTATTAGCATAATTAATAAACGGCTTTAGATTTGCGTAGAGACCCCTTAATACTTGGATTATGCCTCAAAATGAGTATGGGGGTGACACACTCACATTGAGGACAATGTGTAGTTCTAGTATGGGGGGGGGGATCTTTCGATTCGATCTTACTTGTATTTGCCTTGTCTTCACGTAACCCTGTTTTCCACCAAAAAGATGTGATTTTATGCCAAAATTAATTTTTTTAAAAAATAGAATAAGTGTTTAGACACGTAGTTTTGTCTTTTTAAGTATAAATTTTAACTTGATCGAGCATGTTGCCCTCTAGCTTGCCCCTTAACTTATATAAATTTAAGCTTTTGCTAGTCTTTTATACAAGAAGCTTTAAAACCCGAATTCTAGCTTAAAAAAGCCAAGAGTTTGCAAGTTTCCATAATAGACTTTAAATATGCAAAGGCTGTTTTATTAGACTAAGCATTCGCGGATCTTTTTCTTAAAGATTTTAAATTTGCGAAAAATGAAAAATGATAGAGTTTTGTATAAGTTAGATGCTAAACATGGAGTAGTTGAATCTTTTTAGAGCTTATAGAGGTTAATTGTGGCTTTTTGCTCCCACCAGCTTAATAAACGTTATATAATTGTTAATAAATAAAGTTGCTTTGGTTTTTGCGATTCTTAGTTTAGATCACTTCGTAGAGATTCCTTCTGGTGAAAGTAAGGTACACATCGAGGTTTTGTTAGTGTTGTAGGGAAATAGGCTACCGATTCCTGATGGCTCGCTACCGTTGTCTAGGTAGTTAAAAGACCACATGACTTGAAATTTGGCTATAATAATAATATAATAAACCGAAGCTGAAATAACCACTACCTATTGCTGGCTCACAACCGATGTGGTAGTCGTTTAAAGGGTGGAGGTAATAATAATAATAATAAAAACCGTGGGCTGATAAAAGTTTACTACATCTTGCCGGCTCATAACCGATGTGGCAGTCTTTAAAAGAAGACCCATAGTAAGAATAATAATCCGAGACTGATAAAAGTTTGCTGCATCTTGCCGGCTCACAACCGGTGTTGTAGCCTTAAAAAAGGTCGAGGATCACCGAGGTCAAAATAAGACTCCAGGACCATGGTCGGCTCGCATACAGATGTGGCAGTTGTTTAAAGGACCGAGGTTTAATAATGTTGCAATAATATGAATAATAAGAATAAAGCCAAATTTCGACTCCGGGGTTATCTAAATAAAGCCTCCATCTCTGGACTCGTAGTTGAGATGTTTCGGATGAAATAAAAAGGATAACCCCTAAATCGTGCGAAATTAGAACCTTAATGTGGACCTTATTCTCACCATATTGTCTCTTTAGTAAAGGATTTCAAACTAATTGTGGTCTAAACCGGGTTTACTTTATATGAATAAGAATTTAATTTATTTGTCACCAATAATAAGAATAAAACCTTTAAAGGACTTAGGAATAAGGGATAGGAAAGTAGCTATGCATACACAATTAGCATTTATGAGTAGTGTTAGCATCTTAACATGTATTTAACAATGATTTCGTTTTTAAGCTTGGTTTGGGGCAGGTGAAAAATCAAGGACGATGAATTTATCCTTTTAGTGTTTCTTGTTCCGTGAAGATATGATATGTATGAATGATAATAATAAATGTATAAAAATTGTAAAACATGGAGGCTTTTCAAAACTATTGATTTCTTAATCCCCTTAGATGAACACTTAGCTACTTTTCGAGGTAATTAGTCTAAGGGGGTTGGAGTTTTTGATTTTCTAAGTTTGTATTTATGACATTGCGTGAGGACACGACAATAGCTTAGTATGGGGGATTTTTGATATGTGTATAATCACATATCATTTTACCTTACTAAAATAAGATTAAAAGACAAAGAATACATGAAAAATGTAGTGTATATGTGTGTTTTGTCAATTGTGTCTTGCAGGTAACGGATATTCAATAAAAGGACAAAAATGAAGCAAAATGGACGAAACCGAGCACGGGATTAGAAAGAGCACGAAAAAACCAAAGCCGATGGCGTACCCATCTTTTATGAACCAACCCGGGCCCACTTAATGGGCCGGGTCAGCCCACAACTTATAACCTTAATTATATAAGCCCATGATTTAAATAAAAGCCCAATCCCTTTTCTATATAAACAAACAGCCCAAAATTAAAAGTTATAAAAGTGAGAAGGCCCAAGACCAAGTCAAAGATATAAGGATGGGGTCAAAGTTACTGTTTCATCTTCATTTTCCCTACCATATTTCACCATTAATGAAACCAGGGTAAAATCAGCCAAACGCACGCATCAAAGTACTTCTAGAAGATCTTTCTGACACCACTGACGCCCTCCATATCCACGCTGGCAATCCCACACAACCCCATTGGCCAATCAAACGTGTAAGCAATCTAACAGATGAAAAGATGAGGATTAAGATGCGGTTATTGATCAAAGGCCAATATTAGAAGATGAGAACGCTCCTGGAAGGCTAGAAGGTTCTCCTCTCCCCTATAAATAGAGGGCTGGATCACACATTAAGAGTGTGTAGTTTTTTTAGCTTAAGCTTAGTAGTAATTTAGCTTATTGTAGTAATGTTTAGCTTATTGTCTTTATTTTAATGTATTTACTCTTAAAAGCTTGTAGTCTCTTTGATTAATCAATGAAATTTCAAAGTTCATTTAAATTTGTGTTTAATTCATGTTTTTCCTTATTGCAATTATGGTTTAAATAAGTTTAAAATCAACTAAATAGGCTCTATAAGCTCTCTACTACTTAATAAGCTAGCTATCATTCAGTTAAGCCTTAAAAAGCTTAACTGAATTATAATTCATCTCAATTCTCACTCACAAATTACCTAAGCTAAACAATTGGATGATAAGCCAATTATGGAAGGGCTTGTAGACCTTACCAGCTTGTTTGTAACAAGCTGGAGCTTGTAGATAAGCTCTTAAGAGCATAAATAGATCCCTGTTTGGCTGGGATCAAGGTACACTTCATTTTCACTCTTATTTAGCTTATAACTGTTTAGCTTATTGATCTGATTATCATTGCTTAGTCTTTGTTAGTAATTGCTTATTTGTCCTTTATTTGCTTAGTTCTATATCTATTGTTACAAGTTTTAGCTTATTTCAAACTTTTGTAGTTTAAAAATGATGAACCAATTTTTAAAGGGGTGTTTGGCACAAGCAGCACTAACACTTGTTAGTGCTGCCTAAGCCACTTTGGCCTATTAATCAGATTTAACCAGCTTAAAGTTAGTCTATAAGTCGATTTTAAAGTTCAAATATAAGTTAGTTTTAAAAAGAATTTAAAGTTCAAATATCAAGTTTGAGGTTTAATGTAACCATGGTTTGAAACTGTGGTGCTCTTGTTGGTTATTTCAGCTTATTTGGTTTGAAATTGATTAGTGGCTTGTTTGTACTATTTTCATACTAGATTTTGGTCCTTAATGCAGTAGTATTGATTGAGTTCAAGTGTGCAATTATCATTTTGTGTCTAAGCTAAATTTTGTCTTAGTAGCTAGTCTATTTCCAAAGTTTAAAAGTCCCATTTTCAACAGCCAATTTAGATTAGAATAAGTTTGTTTTTAGAGTCTGAGATTGATAGTATAAACTCATTAGATATCAAGCTTGATCTGTTTTAACTTTTTGAGTTTTTACATTAGCTTATTCTAGCTTAAAATTAGGACTGCAATTTGTCTTTTTAAATTTCATAAAAAATCCAAAAACATAGTTTAGTGTAATCTGTCACTTTTTCAAGTCCTTTTTCTAGCTTATTTAAAAACCAATTGTCTTAATTATTGTTTTTATGTTTTCTTTGGATGTTAAATTTAATCTGTTTTTAGTTTTTACGTTATCAAAACTGCTTATTTGGTCTCAATTTTAGCTCAAAGTTGGTCATTGTTCTTAAAAACCTCTTGTTTAAGTCAGAATGCATTTCAGCTTTTAAGAACTTTTCAGCTTACTTTGTTAGATATATTCTAGTCATATTTGCTTATTTAGTCTAGGTAGTTAACTGTTTTTAACTTATTAGCTTTTTACTTTGCTTAATGAGTCTTATTTTAAGCTGCAAATTTGTCATTTTCTTCAAAAAGCCAAAAACATAATAATATAGTATGTCATATTCTTAATCACTTTCTAGCTTATTTTTTTTATCTTTTGATTTGAATTTCAGCTTATTTGTGCTCTTTAAGTGGTAGTCTCAATCTGTTTTAGGTTTGTTAGCTTTTTCTTTTAGCTTAATTAATCTTAAATCTAGCTTAAAGTTTGTCAAAATCTTTTAAAGTCCTCTTAAGTTTTTTAGCAATCTGTCTTTTTGTTTTTTTATGCTTTTCAGCTTATTTGTTTCAGCTTATTTCTAGGATTTATTGCTCATTAGGTTTAGGTCTTGGTCTGTTTTAGCTTATTTGCTCTTTCCTAGTTGCTTATTTAGTCTAGTAGTCAAAACAGTTTTAGCTTAGTGTTAAAAAGCTTTTAAGCAATCTGTCAGTTTAAGATAGCTTATTTCTAGCTTATTTTTCAGTTTTGTGAAAAGTCCATTTATTAAAGTTGTTAGTTTTAGCTTATAGTTTAGCTTTTTCAAAAAGAAAATGAAAAGAAAAATGTTTTATCAAAAAGAAAGGTCACAGGTTTCGAACCTGTGACCTCCCCTTCACACACCAACACCTCTACCGTTGCCCTGGGGTCTTTTTAAGTTATAGGGTTGTTTCATTTATTTGTTATTCTAGTTTAGGGAATTAGCTTATTAAGCTTATTTGAATTTTCCCGGCTTATTAGCTTAAGCTTTTTCAATCGTTTTTCTTTAGAAACCTTAGGAATAGTGTTAAGCACTTTTAGTAATTTTCCTGAATTTTTATAAAATAGTTTAGTTATTTTTATTAATTTTCTAGATTAAAAGTGTTTTTAATTGTTTAAAAATATAAAAAAGTTTCAAAAAAATATATTTTCTGTTTTAAAAATTATTTTAGTACATTTAAGTTTAAAATTTAGCATTTTGCATTTTTAGGATTTAAATTTGTGTTATTTGCTTAATTAGTCGCGTTTTTAATTCTCGTTATCGTTTTTACGTTTAATTCCTTAATTGCTTAATTTGTTAGCTTGCCTTTATTTGTTTTAGCATTTCATTATTAGAAATAGAATCAAAATTCAAAATATTTGATATTCGAGCATCAAACAAGATAGCTTTGCGGACTTCAAATTCAACTCTTGTCGGGATACGACATCCGAGAGATAAAATATTGTTTGTCTTCAAGCAATTTTTATATCAAACGGGATACTCTCTATACTATAATTAATTTGAGATATTTAGGATATATATTTAACTATATATAGACTATTTGTCATAGAATCAATGGGTTACGCCGTAATTATGTGGTTTGTCAAATTTGAAAATTTATTGGATCTAGTTACGACATAACCATTGAGAGGGTTACACCGTATCTACAATCGTTACGGCGTAACTACGATGGTTACACCATAATTGGTATAGACAACAACATTTTAACCACATAATTACGATTCGAGGTGACCTCGAATCCCATCTCCTTGCTGTTATAACCTGCAAAACCAAGTAAGAAACATACAAACCCGAACTAAACATAGAAATGAAACAAAACATAAATTTAAAGATAGGCATGGGGTGTCTCCCATGAAGCGCTTGTTTTTGTTCGAGTCACTAGCTTGAATCCACCCTTATTTACTAGGTAATAGGGTGTACATCCCCTCACTTGGGATCAAGTGTAGGTGGAAGTAGCAATAGACACCATTCGGGTGTAAATTTGCTATAGGATAAGGAAACAACGAATCGAAATCATACCATTAAGGAGATGTAATATCCCTATCAACCTTATATGGTTTAGTTGATGACTTAGATGTTTTGAATACTCCATATAAGGGACTCATTAGTTGAGTATGAATGAAAGGCTCAGGTTTAATGATAACTAAATGCACCTGTATCTTTGTAAAAGATAATTAAGGGTCACTGGTTAGAAGCAACTCGAGCTTTTCTTTCTGAGTTTCCCTAGAACATTCAATCATACAAACAAATTCGTGAGTTATGTAAGGGTAATCTACAAGTTCATTTATTTTAAACAAAATTCTCTCTTCCCCTACCCCAAGTGAAATTTGTTTGTTAAAAACGTCTATCTGTGCGTGAGCATTTGCTAGAAGAGGTCTTCCTAAAATCAAAGGTACATTTAGGACTTCTACCATATCCATTATAACAAAGTCTACTAGAAATATAAACTTGTCAATTTGCACTAGTACGTTTTCTATGATTGCCCTAGGAGCTTTCATAGTTATATCGACCATTTCTACCATCATATTAGTTGGTTGAAGATTTCCTATTTGTAATCTTTTAAACATGAAAAATGGCATAATGTTAATACTAGCTCCTAGATCGGCCAAATCAATCCAAATATTTGAGTTACCAATAAGACGAGGAAGAGTAAAACTCCCTAGATCATTTTCATTTGGAGGTGGCTGATTTTGTAAAGCATCTATCATTGAGCCTTACCACGTCCTCTCCCTCAATTGGTTTCTTACTAGAAAACATGTTTTTTACGTACATAAGGTATTCTGGCATTCTCTTGACATCATGGATAAGATAGCGATTGATCTTCAACATTTTTAAGCCTTCAAGCATTCTAAAAGCTTGTGCTTCATCCTCTTGGTCCTTCAAATGTCTTGGGAATGGGACACGTGGTACAATTGGCTCAACGTACGGGTTGACATTAGGTAAATGAAAAGGAACCGGCTCCTTCCTAACTTCTATATCCTTTCTCATTTTTGTTTTTGCATTGTCAACCATATTATTTGTTAGGATTTCCTGGGTTAATTGCTCAGCTCTTTCCTACAGGTTCTTTGTTGCAGTATCTAGCATTCTTAAGTTCAAGTCCATATAATCTCTGAATTTTCTAATCCATTCATCAAACGCGGCTTGCTTCTTATTTGATTCTTCTATAAATTTAATGGTTTCCCCTAATAATCCTATTTACATAACATGTTCAACCTCCTTGCCATTTTCATTGAGAGGACACTCTTTGGTTAAATGCACCTCTTCGCAATTCTTGCAACCTACATATATAGCATTAATACTCTCTTTAAGCTTCCGCATGTCACGTCCAAAGCTATCAACTCTTTTGTTGATAACAACAATGTCATTTGAGTTATGACTGCTTTCTTGCCAAGTGGTTGCTCCATTATACTAATTTTGCGAATGGTCAGCCATGTTTTGTATTGATTTGAGGGCTTCAGCAGGTGGCATCATAGGGATCAACCCTTGAGAGTCGACCATTTTGCGGGAAGGGATGTCTAAACCATTGTAGAAAATCTGAACCTTCTGATGATTGTTCAGATCGTGTTGTGGACATCTGAATAGTAGATCATTGTACCTTTCCCAAGCTTGGTATAGTGTCTTGTGCAACCCTTATTTGAAATTTCAAATCTCTTCTAATTTCTTAGCGGTTTTTAAAGGTGGACAAAATTTCATAATAAATGCTTTCTCTAGAAGATCCCATGTACTGATTAACCCTGCAGGAAGCATGTTCTTCCATCTCCTAGCTGCCCCTGTGAGTGTAGTATGAAACACTCTAAGCATTACTGCGTCCCGAGTGACGCCAGGAATATGGAAAAGATTTGTGATTTCTAATACTCTCTGCATATGTTCGTGGGGATCTTCGTCATCAGTACCTGCGAAAAGGTTACATCTTAGTTCACTCATAAACTGGCTTTTGATCTCAAAGTCGACGTCATTCTTAAGTTCGGGCATCACCACGCCTGGTCTGTCCCTTCGAGTCAAAGACAAATATTGTTCAATGGTGAGCGTGTTGATATCTATAGTACCCATATTTGTTCCTGAAAACCAACACGAAAGATTAGTAGAATATGCCCACAAAGGGAAAACCGAAATAACAAGAAACTAAAAATATTGAAATAAAAACAAAATATATACAAAAACTCAATATTAAATACCTATTTAGCTCCCCGACAGCGGCGCCAAAAATTTGATGCCTATTTTATTTTAGATATTAATTACCAAGTTTTAAATTTATAAAACTCGATTCACCTATGGTCTACAACGCACTAACATGCAGAGAACCTGGTCATGTGTAGTGTAGGTTGGGTAAACAGGGGTCGTCCCAAGAGCTAAGAGGGCGGTTTAAAATACGAGTTTTAAGTGTTGTTACGTTTTTAAAGTTGTTTTAGAGATTAAGATGCAAGACAATAATTAGTGAAAATCGAATTTGCTTTTACTAGACAAAGGAAGTGGCAAACAACTGAAAGGGAAGAACACATTTAATTAATATGATCTTATGTCTAATTACAACCTTAAAGGAGATTTTTCAATTAACTTAAGAGATACGCTTAACTCTAACAGGCGATCTCCTATTAGCTCGCACTCCCAACCAAATATTTAATGCTAAGGGTCCGCCTAATGGGTGTAGGCCGAAGGACTACAAGTATTGGTCATCCTGCAGTCAATCGTGTGTGCCAAGGTCTTTAGGATCATATAGATCTTTGACCGCACTCAACCTCGTATCAATACTTAAACAGGTTCACAAGGATCAAAAAGCGCGCTACATAAATTAAATGATGCAACAGGACAACGAGACCATAATATAATTATCAAATAATTAATAAATTAAATTTCAAGGACAAATAATAAAGCTTAATTAATAGCATATCTTCAACAAATTAAATTGCTAGATCCAATAAATAAAAATTATAATTAAATTAAATTGACCATAATAAGCTGAAGTATGAACACAAGTTATGCCAATTGAGTGCTCTTGATCCCCTAGTCGAACGTTGTAGCAAACCCTGAAAGGTTTGCCTCTTCTCCCTCATCAACAGTAATAAAAGAGATAAAAAAACCTTTTTCTTTTCTTGGCCTCTTGCGTCGGGCCGTTGGCTACAACACCAAGAACCAAAACGATGGAATGAATGAATTAACACTCATTCGTATGATTTATATACTCATATTAAAGTTTGGCACATGTACACAAATGGCCCCTAATATTCCTTAATGTTTATAATAGATTGATAAAGCTTCAAAACTTTTGTGCAACTTAAGTCCATGTGATGAGTCATCATTACGGCGTAATGGCACCGACCTCGTTACGCCGTAATCCTCTTGACGTGGCTTTCCAATATTTAGTAGAAAAATTGGTTACGACGTAATTCCTTCGACATGTTATGTTGTAACCCTTAGTCAGCATCAATATCTTCTTAATTAATCAATAATTACGGCGTAATTCATATGGGCCAATTACGCCGCAATCCTTCCAAAATGCGGTTTTTGATGTATTTTGCCCATTTATGCCGTTTTCTGCATCTTTTCCATTCTAATGCCTTAATTTAACAAAACCTGAAATATAAATGAATTAAGTACAGATTCTTATAAAAACTAGGCAATAAACCGGGGAATTTGACATATAAAAGTATTAAATCTTTGATGTTATCACCTTGTTTTTCAATACCCCTCTAAATTCATCTTGTTTAACTTTGAAGATTCACTTCAGGTTAATTATCATGACGAAATCTAGACGAAGTATGAGCTCCCAAACTTGCAGTCGTTCAAACTCGTGAATTTCTTCTTTCATCGCATCGATCCATGAAGATTCTAACAATGCTTCTTTGAAGTTCTTGGGTTCGACTGAAGTGAGAAAGGCATTAAGGAAACACCACATGTCATCTGTTTGTATCTGGCATCTTGTAGATACTGGTCGAGAAGGATTGCCAATCAGATTTTCTAAAGGATGATTCTTCGTCCATTTGCTGAGATGTTCGAAAGGTGGGTTGGCTGGTTGCACATTTGATGATGATTCTTGAGAGCTTGGTTCTGAAGTGAGAATATTGTGAAATGGATCATTATCAAACTGTGTGGGTTGTAACTATTCTTCAACACCTTCAGAAATGATTGGGGATTATGTTTTAGTTGATGTCGGTAAAGTACTAGCAGTAGGTGTATCTTGATCAATGGACGTTGAGGAAGGTGTACCCATTGTATTATCAGGAATCGAAGCTTCAGCGGGAAGCACCCGAGATACACTTTTTTGTGAAGGCTAAAAGTATTCATCAAACATGGGTTAAAACAGGATATCCTAATCTTTTTTTGTTGGTGGAACATAAGGTGTTGAGGAAGAAGGAGTTTGCTCGAGTCCTGAACTGATAGTTCCAAGAGTCATCATTTTAAGCTCGGACCCTGAACCGAATTGTTTAGAATCCATAGCCGTCGGCTCATCAAAGTCAACATGGAAAGTTTCCATAATCAATCAGGTTCGTCTGTTGTAGATTCGGTAAGCTTTCTTTGCGGGAGCGTAGCCAATGAAAATAATAGTATTAGCTTTGGGTTTTAGCTTACCCAGATCTTCATTGTCATTGGTTGGGTAGCATAAAGCACCAAAGACGTGAAGATACTTAAGGTCAGGTTTTTTGTCATGCAAAAGTTCATATGGTGTTTTGTTGTGACGTTTACGAATCAATGAACGGTTTTGGGTATAACAAGCTGTTGCAACTGCTTCTGCCTATAAATATAATAGAGCCTTTGAAAATATTAGCATTGTATGTGCAACTTCCACTAAAGTATGGTTTTGTATTTCGACAACATCGTTCTGTTGTGGAGTGCGCGCAACTAAAGTTTGGTGTGAGATCCCGACATCTTCATGATCGGACTTTAGCGTCTGGTTAACAAACTCTATTCCATTATTCGTGCGAATGTTTTTAATAGTAGCATTGAGACAAACTTGTATCATCTTCAGATTTTTGATTACAAACTCAGGAGTTTCATCCTTTGATCATAGAAATTTTACCCAAGTGAACCGTGAGTAATCATCAACAATAACCAATATGTACTTCTTCTCATTGATACTTTCGATTCTCATTGGACCACAAAGATCCATGTGCAACAGATATAGCTTCTCTTGAATAGAGTCTTCAAACTTGGGTTTATGAGTGTGCTTCTTGATTTTCCCTAGTGAGCACGCAGAGCAGAAATGGTCTTTTTTGTACTTCAGTGTGGGTAGGCCTCTAACCAATCCTTGTTTGGCAAGCTCATTAATTGGGCAAAAGTTTAAATGGGATAACCTTCGATACCATAACCAAGACTTGGTCTTTGAACCTTTAAACAAGAGACAGATTGGAGAGGACTGCACCATATCATCTAATGAGAGTGTGTATAAGTTAGTGTCTCTAAATCCTTTGAGTAGATCAACACCTTCTAAATTATGAACAAAGTAGGTGTGTTTCCGGAATGCTACTTCAAGATCAGAGTCACAAAATTGACCCACTAAGAATAAATTATGGCCAAATCCCTCCACATAATAAACCTTGGAAATTATGACATTCCCGATCTGATAGTCACCATACCTCATAATCTTTGCAATTTGATCATTACCAAATCTAACGGTTCCTAGAAACTTGTCAACAAAGTTGATGAGCTGAGAGCGTTGTCCGATCATGTGCTTGGAGTAACTCAAGTCCATGTACCAGAGGATGATTTGGACGACCTGCAATGGACACGAGAAGAAGATGGAGAATTTGAAACAATGGATCCCTAATTTCTGTTGGGTTTTAAGTTGTTAGAAGGCCTAGGTCCTAAGATGCTAGGTTTACTACTTGAACTTACAAATTTTTTGGGTCTCCTGCTATAAACCTTGAGTTCTGGATTTTATGTTATTATAGGTGTTTGACTGGTTTCCTTAGGAGCACTACTTTAGTGGAAGTGATTATAGTTATAGGGAACTTTTTTCCATCTATAGTAAAGGTCCATCCTGTAGGTAAACACCTATATCCAACATTGGTAAACACTTGGCCAATAGGTTTCCAATCTTACTTTTTATTGCTCTTAGAAGACCTAGATTTAGCACACTTATTCACATTATTCAGATAATCAGCAACACATACATCGTGATAAGCATTAAACAAGCATTCTTTACATGTTTTGCAAACATATTTAGAATTCGCTTTCAATACATTTTACTTAGTACTTGCAATACATTCCGAAACACTATTCTTTTTATTCAAACTAGATTTAACGCTCCTAAGGTGGTCTTATACTTTATTCTTCTGGTTGCTACTGGTTGTTTGCGAAATCCTATTTTTCTTAGTATTGCCTGAAGGCTATGATCCGCTAGCACTAGTAGAACTCTTCATTCTTGTAGAAGTCAACAAAGGTTTGTTAGTGATCTTAGATTTTTATGAATCTGCCTATGTTGGTGTGTTAATTTTTGATTGCTTAGGTTCTTGAAACCTAACTTTTCTGTTTCTGTTCTTTGGTGTGACAACAACCATTTTCTTACTTTGAACTTGGGAACTGGGTCATGTTTCATTAACATAAACTAACAACTCCTGAATGCGTGCTGTAAACTTATAAGCATAGTCTAAGTGTGAGTCAATAAGGTTCAAAGCTCTAGCTTGTTCCAGAATTCTTCTGAGTGAGTCAGTATGTTCCTTAGTTTCCTGGAGGTAATAAACACGTGCTTCCATGTTTTTCTTAAGTTTCAAAGAAAGAGGTTCTAAGTCTAACCTGAACATTCCTGGAGTAATCACATTTGTATTATTTACAGATACATTATTATTAGACACACTTTTGCCTTTCAATGTTGCAATGTGTGCTCTTAACTTGATAATTGAGGACTCCTTGGCTTGTAACTGAGCTTTCAGATCGTTTATAACAAAAAATTCCTTAAATGCAGGAGCATCCAGATTGTTACAAGATTTGTTATTTTGAAAACTTTCTTTGTTTGTTGTAGTTTTAATTCAAGAGAAATGCAACGATTTTCAAGTCTTGAGCATGTTTTTGAAAGTTCATTCATTTTTGAAAGCTCAGCCGCAAGTGTCAGATTCCTATTATACTCCTCTACATAACTCTTTTCCATACTTTGATAATCAACAATGACATCTAAAGAATTTACAGTAGTATGCATAAGATCTTGAGATATGATTAGTTCTAAGAGTCGATCGTTTTCAAGAAGAAGTTCTTTCTTTTGAATTTCAAAACACATTGTCTACAGAAAACTGTTCAACTGCAGCTTCCATTTGGTTAAAAACCGTTTTCAATTCATTAAATCAAGGTGAAGGTCATTGTTAAAATCCTTAAATGATTCCCTTAAAGAATTCATAAATGGAATTATTTCTGTTATGAAAACATCTTTGGTGTGTTCAAAGCCTCATGTACCCTCAGTTATTGCCGAAGCTGTGGTTCTTACTTTCACCACCTTGTTGAAATTGGCAAGATGAATTTTTAGTTTTTGAAAACTTTTCTTTACCAAGCTTACCGTTGGAAGTTCACAAGGAACCTCCGTTTTAACTTGTGTAGGTGGAAGAACAAGTTGTTCAGAAATTGGGTTTGAAATTGGTAACCAAAAAGCTTGTTCTGCAGACAATTCCCTTTGAGGAACAAAGTGTTTTCCAAAATGCTCAGATAATTTATTCAATTCAACATAATTAATTGGATAAATATTCACTCTTTTCTCTTTTGAAATTAGATTATTTTGTTTTACAATCATTTTTGATCGACTCTCTTTAGCTAACATCAATGTCTCTTCAAAATCAACCACATAAATCACATCATGTTTCTTAATTAACACACTACCATCATACAACATAGGCTTAATCCGCTGAGCTTTCTTGAGATAAAAGGGAATTTGATAACCAAGAGCTGTTTTGTGATTGTCATCATAGAAAACTTGTGGTTTCGTTAGCATATGCATCGTTTGCACAGATTGACCCACTTTATAAACAATGTTATCCAGTGCTTTCTTCTTCTTTTCTAAATCAACAATCTCTTCAATGTATTTATCTTCTTTTTCTTTGGTTTGCTTTTTCAAAACATCGATTGTTGTTGTTAAAGATTCATTTTCTTTCACATTATTAGAAAGAGTAAATTTCAGTGTGTTAATCTCTTTTTCAAAAGCAGCAAACTTTGCATTTCTGTTAAGAATCATATCATTCATTTATGAATCAATGTATTTTTCATGCTCGTTTAAATCAACATTTTTTCTTTCTTCAAACATTTTTACCCTTTCCTTATCTGTCTAGCTCAGTGGTTAAAGATTCATTCACATTCTTATTTACAAGACTTTCAGCATTACATTTAGCAACTTGACTAGATATCTCATCAATGACCGACATTATCACAGCATTTTGCTGTTCAGTTGATGTGGTATTTTGAACAACTGTACTTTCTGTCTCTTTCAAATATTGATCATATAAAATGATATTGCTATCACTTGTAATTTCAATATATGAAGTGGGATTGAAAGCGGGTTGTTCAGAATAATACATCTCTTGAACATAATGATCAAGTACAGAATTATCTTGATAAGTGTCTAAGATTGGTACCTCTGAGATAGCATCTGAGTCATAGCTGGAGAGATTAGCCATTAGCACTACCCTTGCCGAAGGTGCTTCATCACAGTTTGAGTCGAAAGCATCTAGATCATCAGTCTAGAAAGTAGCATTAACAGGCATTGTTGTCTGAGTATCTAGGCCTTGTGCAACTTCTTTATCTGCTAAGAATGCAAGATGCTCCTCATTTAAAACCTGACCAGATTCCTATTCATGAAATAGTAGTATCTTCTCCTTGAACCATTCAGCATTCCTTGTCCTTTTTGGTTGAGTTCATTGTCTAGCCATATGCCCCTCATCCTGACAATTGTAACAACGTATAACCCTTGTTTGAACTGCTACATTATTTACCTCATTTCTGTTTACCCTTGTACTTGTAGCATTGCTCTTAGATCGCATACCAGTAAAACTCTAACTTTGTCTCCCTTGCACTTGCTGAACTGTTACTCTGCCATCCTGAATGGTAGCTTGGTTTCTTAGATTGGAAGATGTCCTGAGTTGGTTGTTGGTTGTAGAATAATGTGAGGCAATTGTTGTGCTCAAAAATGCCATTGCTTTGTTCAGACTAGCAATTGGGTCATCACCGGGTAGAAATGATGGAATAGCAAGACCTGAGTCTAGCTAGGGAAACTCAGCTTATGATTGTTGTGAAATTGCTAGAGCTTGGTATGCATGTTGAGGAACTGATGGTGTTGAATAACTGATAGGAGCCTGATATTGTTGCTTATGATGAGGTACTTCATAAGATTATGAATGTGGTTGAGAAGAGTAGAACTGTTAAGTAATTGGTGAAAGCTGTTGTTGATAATGAGAAGGATTGTACTGAGATTGATGGGTGTTTTGATATGAAGGTATGTGATGATAGTTAGCAACCAAGGCAAGTGGATTTGTAAATCTTTCACGCATCACGCAGACTTCAGTAGCATGGACCTCGTGTTGACTGAGATATGCATAAAGCTGATCATAGTTAGATGTATGCATATTCTTTGCTAACTTTACATCAGTCATAAACTTGCTCCACACGGGTTGAAGGCTGTTCAAAAACTTAGTATTTACTTGGACCTGCTGCATTGTCATTCAAATTGTATGCATATCATTGATGAGCTGAGCAAACCTCAAGTAATATTCGTGAAGGGATTCACCCTTTGCTGAAGTAAACCTATCAAACTCATTGTACAGCTTGCACTCACGTTCTTGCTGTGAAAGTTCGTTGCCTTGCATGAGTAACTTAAGTCTATCCCAAATTTCTTTAGCAACATTGTGATGGTTGAAAAGAGAATACACATCCGGTGGTAGACATTGAAGAACAACATTAGTAGCAAGAATATCACAATCATCTTGAAGCTTTTCTTTGTCAGAAAGTTCTTTATAAGTCTTAGTTCTAGTGACACCATCCACTTTAATAGTTCCATAGACAAGTTGTCCGTTGAGAATTGAGTCAAGAATCATTCTACCATGCTCATTTCCTTTGATGTAAAGTATCATACAACTCTGCCAAGAGTTGTGCATACTCTTGTCAAGTGTAGGAGGACGGTTATCAGCCCCGACTACAATTATGTTTTCTACCAATGTAATCATTTTGAAATGCTTGTTGTGTGAAATGATATTAAAGATCGTTTTAGTGATTAATGAGAAGTATGTAAAATTTATGTTGTTTTAAGTGTTTTTGATTTGTGTTGTTGTTATTGATTAAGTGTTTGTTACTTGTTTTAAGTTTGCAAGTAAGTTTGGATCAAATGTCTGGTCTATCAGTCAAATTGTTAGATGAATAAATACTAAAACCGCGGGAGACAAATCAATGATTGATTGAACTCAAACCGTTAGAGTTAATATGCCAAATCGCTGGGTGAACGTAGATCAAACCGCTAGAATAATTTGACAAACCGCTGGATTGAATGACCTCAAACCGCTGCTTGAATAAGCCAAACCGCTATAACAATTGAACTCAAACCGCTAGAAATAGAATGCCAAATCGCTAACAAAATGTGACTCAAACCGCTAAAGAATTTAAGCCAAACCGCGAACAAACCTGTGACAAACCGTTGGATGAATTTAACTCAAACCGCTAGTCCAAATTGACAAACCGCTGGATGAAATTAACTCAAACCGCTAGAATGAGCCTATTAAACCCCTAGAAAATGTTTGGCAAATCGCTAGAATGTTTAGGACAAACCGCTAATCAACCTGTATCAAATCATGAGTATATTATTGCCAAACCGCTAATGGTACCTGCCAAACCGCTAACACAAAACTGCCAAACTGCTAAAGTTACAAGACAAACCGCTAGTGGAACTGGTATAGTATGGTGAAAATACCCACACGACTAAAAACACACAAAAAACACCTAAAAATGCACATAATCACATGTAATCAACCTGTATCAAATCATGAGTATATTATTAACGTTTTTCTTGAATTTTTTTGCAAAACTAACTATGTTTAAGCTATATCTAACATACAAACATAAACTTTAACACTTTAAACATCAAAATTTTATCATTTTTTAAATTAGAATATATGGCTTAAAAACACAAGTTTTTGCTTAGATTTTACCACGAAAAAATGCACATAATCACATGTAATCACCCCATGACGACTGATACCAATTGTAGTATATCAAATCACATAATATAACAAGAGTATAAGAGAGGGTTTAGAGATAGAAAGGTTGGAAGGTTTCTAGAGAGAGAAAGGAAAGAAGAGAAGTAAAATAGAATGAAACCAACACCCTCTTCATCTTATAGAGAGGGTATTTATAGTCTTACACATGAGATGGGGTGTGTGGATCCATGGGTTTTCCATGGGTCAGCCCAGTTAGTTTACATACTTAATTACACATTAAACTACGAACTAAAAACTATTATATTTGGAAGTGACCGATACTTTTCTAGATTCCTAAAATGAGCAATCCCTACACTATGGAGAGTTGCCAACCTATCTATAGTATCCATTTAACCCTTAATTTAATAGGTAAGTCTACTATAAGGTCTAACAGGATTTACACTAGCATCAATACTACTAAATCTCAGAGATCATGCAACAGGCAATTAGGATATCCTATAAATGATAATTCAACATGATACTAGCACCATAATCATAACAAGGCTAGCACTTAAGGTGCTTAGTCATTCATGTTACATAATACACAATAATAATGGGAGAACTCTTGGATTGAGAAAACATTATAATCTTACAAGTCTGTGATGAATGATTAATACAATAAATAAGTTAAAGTGATCTCTCCCCTGAACTAGTGAATGAATGAGACAAATTTCTTTCTCCTTGGAAGCCCTAGATGTTTTATGGAACTCTCCTCTTAGTAAATGATACGAATGAGCTGAGATTAGGTTGTATTTATAATATTCGTCTCAAATATGGCATTGTTGAGGGTATAAACTACATTGTAGTTATGCTGATTCACGCTATCCTTTTGCAGGTTAAGTGTAACTACGACGTAGTTGAAGTGGCCAACTATGCCGTAGTTGTGACTAGACTTGACTTGTTTGGTAATCATTGATAACTAGGGTGTAGTTAATTCGGGGCAACTACGTCGTAGTTTCTTCTAAGCTTTCTTGGAATCTTCATTTGAACTACGGCGTAGTTCAATGTGGTAACTACGTCGTAGTTATGTCTTGGCAGCATAACTTCTTCACTTTTCATGTCCAATTCCAGTGTCTTTCTGCTCCAACGTTCATATTTTCTTGTAAATGAAAAACAAGGCGATTAAGTACATATTTTAACCATAAATGGAAAATTATGAATATTTTTATGAGCGATTTTGATATAAAAAGGTATCTTGATGTTATCAAATATCCCCCCACTTGACTTCTACTTGCCCTCAAGTAGACCTGTTAGAATAATTCATAAAAAGATATCTTCCAATTTTACTTGGGAGATATGAATTTATAAATTACCTATGCTAGAAAATACTAAAGCTGAACACCTCACGAAAAGGGGATTAAAATCACTCAACTCTCACTAGTCTAAGTGTTTCATTTTAGGGTGATCATTTAATAGCTCTGTCATAGTATGTATTAAAGACAACATAGGTGACACACACAGGTTTAAACAGGTAAAAGATCTTAACCAATACCAATGTTCCAAAAAAGACAGCAAAACCACACTTGCTCATCCAAATTCATAAACGAGACACATGTGATTGCTCATTCCTTAACTCGAGCAAGCTAAAGGCTAAAATCATTATAGGGCAGGATAAGACATGGGATGCACATATAATTGGTGTTAAATAAAATGAACACAAAACAAATAGTCTACAATCTATAATTTCGTCATCACTGGCTACTATCCTTCCATTAGCTCGAACTTCAAAGTTTGAAAATTTGACAATCAATAATAATGGGCTAGTATTGGCGATATAGATGTAAAATTCTGCATTTTGATGAAGCAAAAGCATACACGCTCAACCTTTATTGAAGTAGTTGGTTTATAAACGTACCAACTCAAAGTCTTCAACACTTATAGTCTGAAAGTTTGTTTTATATGATAACCAACACAAACATCATGCTACAGAAGTGAAATGAGATACTACAACTACTTTTTTTGAATGATTATAATACAGGGTAACTTCTGTAGCATGCAATATGATAAACATTCCCCCACTTGAGATAATCAATATCGAAAGTATAAGTGATATGGGCGTCTTCAATGACAGGTCTTCCATATAAGCGTGATTCCCCAACCCATGCACCCGAACCAAGGATATCAAGCAGCAATAACTCCTCAATGGTGGGTTTATAGACTACAAGGTAGGCTAAGGTGTAATGGCGATACAAAACATAAACAATTTGGGTTAAACAACACAGGATGGCTCAACAGGTTATTCTAGGGGTATCTTGTACTAAAAATGAGTGCAACAAGGGGTTTTATTACGGGAGGTCGACAAGTCAGTGTAACAAGTCGATAAATGCACACAACAATACACATATGGGCTCATTTAGGTGTAAATCCTATAATGTTGCTTTTATTGAACTATCTATCCCTATCACTCAATTAGGTCTCGAAATGATGTACATGCCAAGTTTTAAAGTCTACAATACTACCGGCACACTCATATTTTGGTGGATTTATGTAATAACATATAAAAATGGAATATTAGACAAACCTCACCAATGGAAATAAGGGGTAATTTGTGCTCAGCAAAGATGTATTCTAGTTTCAGTATTGAAAAGCATGTCAATTTTTTTTTTCAAAAATGGCATAATTTTTCAAAATAAACTAGAAAATCGAAGGCAATTATAGGTCAAGTGGTAATTCTACTCCCATCCTCCCACTTGATTTGTACAATGTCCCTATTATACATTTAAGGAAATGAACATTTGTAAACAAGAGTAGAATTAAAAATGGAAGACTCCCCTGAGCATTGGTCTCCAAATCTAAAGCTTAGTATAGTCATGGACTCTTGTCTTGAAAATCCTGAGCAACATCATGTCCCTGAAATCACTTAACAAACCTAATGCATTATATGTTTCTAAAATATAAAATATGAAAAACTGACTCAGTTTCGTAGGAATCATGATTGCATTTAGCATATGAAACAAGCCTTTTAAACCACTCGGTGGCCCGAGTGGACGAGTGAAGTCTCATGAGTGTTTCCAAAGAATATACCCACAAAATTCATCTACTAAATATAAATGGTTTTGTAAAATTCCAAATTATTTTAAAATATAATTATGGTTGCAGGTTGGAACTACGATGTAGTCCATAGGTAGAACTACGCCATAGTGATATGAATAAAAATAAGGCTTGAATATCCCATACCAACTACGGTGTAGTTATGGGGTTGCACTACACCGTAGTTATAGTTTTAAAAATTAGACTTTTGGAAATTTGGCCTAACTACGACGTAGTCAGGGTATCCAACTACGCCGCAGTTACATACTGTAACTAATTTTTAGTTATTTAACTATAAGTCGAGGTTATTTCGATTATAGATTACTCGGTTGTAGCAATCCTGCAAACAAATTTAGAAAAATACAAAACCAAACTAAATGCAAAAACTAAATAAACAAGAATGATACAAGACGGGTTGTCTCTTACAAGCACTTTTGTTTATTACCAAGTCTTTAAGTTAGACTCAAACCTAGTCTACATCTCCCTTTGGACACTTCCTGCTGTGTCCATCTCCTTCATTAACTCAGCTCTTATTGAAACAACATTAGCACTAGTTTTAGGCAACTCATCAATTTGCAAGATTTTACCCCTTGTGTAGCTTTCCCCTGGGCCAATTGTGTACCTTGTTACCTCTACCTTCTTAATTACAATTGATGGTGGCGTCTTATAAGTCATGCCAAGCAATTCATACATTTTATTTTTGTAGGCTTCGTCATCAATATCTATGAAGCCATCATGTGAATTCAATTCTAAATAGTCAACTATCCCATCTAAATCTTCCTCATCTTTTACTGTTCCGCTGAACCACCCATCATCCAACTTATACAACACGATGTCTAGTATCAACTCCATCTTTTCATCTCTAAAATTCTCTAGATCCTCGCAATATTCTTCTGTATTTAAGCTTATTTCTTGAACGGGGTCAAGGCTCATATCAATCATGTCATCCTGGTTTTCATCGACTTCTTGCCTCCAATAATCATTAAGGATTCTCTCTTTGGTCATCCTGCATACTTTTCCATACCTTAACCTTATCCAATCATTGAGGCTCAATCCTTCCCATGCAACATCAATTCTTTTATCATCGTTCAGACAACACCAATAGCATTTCTTTTTCGTACTGTCAATTAAATCACCTCCATCGAATTGGTCATTATAAAGGTCACATGATGTCCAAAACTCGTGCTCATCTCCTTTTTGTTGTAGAATCGCCTTACATCGATACTCCTTTAATTTAACAGCTGATGAGAGATCTATGTTGCATTCCCTGACCGGTCCTTCTACCATTTTGACCTCCTATGGTTCTCCTTGGTTAATCTCCTCTGGTGACTCATGTACATGTACTTTATAAGCAAAGATATTAGTATCAATAACTAACAAGTAATTAAACTCATTAGTTTTTATACATGAGTCAGAATTGTAAAGGAATAAATCATGATATATTTTCATTAAATCGTCATTCATGAAGCTCTTTCCATCCCTAATAGCACACATTGTTTCAACGAGAGTTTTATCAGGATTGTTCTTGGTTTTGAATATGACTTTTTGATTCCCAACTTTATGAAGATATCGACTTTAGCGTGAGCTGTAGCCAATAGTGGACTTCCTAGGATACAAGGCATCCTAAAGTCTTCTACTATGTCTAATATGACAAAATCTACTGGAAAAATAAATTTATCAATTTTTAGAAGTATATTTTCCATAATTCCCTTTGGAGTACTTTGAGTTTTGTCTGCCATTTCTATAGTCATATTTATTGGTTTTAGTCCTCTGATGCTTAACCTTTTGAACTTTGAAAAAGGCAAAGGGCTTATATTTACTCCTAAATCAGCTAAAGCATTAAAAGTCAATTTTCCAATAGAGCAAGGAAGAGTAAAATTCCCTGGGTCTTGTTCCTTAGGGGGTAGCTGATTCTGGAGAATTATTAAGCATCTTGTGTTGATCTTGACATCTTCATTCTCCGATATTCTTGATTTATTTTCCTTGAGATTCTTCATATGCTTAGCATAATCATCAGTTTATTTTATCTCCTTGAGGAATGGATTATTTACTTTGATTTTCTTGAGACTTTTCATAGCCTTGTGAACTAATGCTTCCATATCATGTTGCTCGAGGTGTATAGGAAACAGGATGGGCGGTTCATAGGTGCGACGTAATAGCTGACTATTGGTAGATTATTGGGTGTCGCATTTTTGTGTGAAGGCTCATGTTGAGCTGCTACCTCCTTAACTTCCTCAGGATTTTTAGTTTCTTTTTCATCCAAAAAGCTTGAATGAGCTGAAAAATATTCGATTTCATCAAAAGAATAGTAGAAAGGCATATACAGTGGTAATCCCTCCTTAGTGAAGATTGCCTTGTGTTCTCCTAATTTGGTCCTAGTGGCTCGTCCTTCAACTTCCCCGGTTAGAGCCTTTACCTTAGACTCAAGACTGCGGATAATTTCATCATAATTTTTAAATTTTTTTTAGTGCTCTCTAGAAACTTCCCTAGCCATTCATCATGCTCAACTTCCTTTTTAGCTGATTCTTCCATGTACTTAGTAATTATTTCAGTCAGACTTAGTTTTCTTTCCCCAGATCGTGGTTGATTATCCTTTCTTGTGTAGTACCCCGGTGGACCTACATGATATCTAGCACCGTTCCTGTTGTTATCCGGGAAGGGTGGTCTGAACTCTTCATACTTGACTTCTTTAACGGTTTTAACCTCTTCATTTAGCGGACATTCCTTGTTAAGTTGGTGTTAGATTTAAGAAAAAGACTCGGTCACCCTGTGTAATTTATAGTTTATCCTAGTTCATAGTTTAATGTTAATCGTATGACATACAGTATTAGGCCGGGTATAAACCCACATATGTAAGCCCATACCAAGGCCATTAGGCCGGTTTGTAAGACATATATAAATACCTCTTCCATCCCATGGCAGAGGTGGTTGGTCATTTCATAATTCAAGTATTACGTTCTCTCACTAGAACTTTTCTTTCTAGTTGTTTCTCTCTCTAGGAATCGGCTAACCCTAACCATCACCATTGTGTTATGATATCCAATATCCTACAATTGGTATTAGAGCTCATAGGATGATTAGATCATGTGTATGTGCGTTTTTCTGCTTGGTTTAGATCAAAAAGTGTACTTTTTAAGGTTTATGGCTTGTTTTTCATTTTTTGCCTAGATTTTGATCTTTTTGTGTGTTAAAGTTTAGGTGTTTATAGTAGTTATAACCTTGTAGTACTTCGTTATGCAAAAGAAATCAAGTAAAAATGTTCAAAAGGGTGATTTTTAGGTGTTTTTAGGTGAAGAGGTATTTATTCTAGGCACCAGTTTGTCATTCTGTTCCTCATTCTTCGCAGCGGTGTGTTAGAAAAAGTACTGTTCTGCAGTGGTTTGTCAGATCGTACAGTACATCGGTTTGTCTTATTCTGACAGCGATTTGTCAGAAAGGAAAGTGACAACGATTTGTCTTTTAGTGACAGCGGTTTGGATAGCCAGCAGTTTACAGGTTTTGAAGATTATACTTTTGTAGCGGTTTAGGAAACAAACCTTTGGCGGTTTGATTTTTAGGCAGTGGTTTGGTATATTGTCTTTGTAGCGGTTTACTATTATTATAATCATAGCGGTTTGTTTGGTAGCGGTTTACAGGTTTTTGAAGCTTTATACTTTTGACAGCGGTTTAGGAAACAAAACAATGGCGGTTTGGTTTTCTGGCAGCAGTTTGGTGTAACTTTCTTGACAGCGGTTTACCTAGGATTATTTTAATAGTAGCGGTTTATCCATAGCGGGTTGTTACAGGTTTTGAAGATTTATTCCTTGTAGTAGTTTACTAAACTAAACTCTAGCGATTTGCTGAGATGACAGCGGTTTGGTCACTTGACAGCGGTTTGGTAGTTTGGCAGTGGTTTAGTAACTTGATAATGGTTTGGTAGACTAGGCAGCGGTTTGGTAACTGTGCCAGCGGTTTGAGCTACTGTTTTTTGACACTTGGAATTTTTTTCAAACTTTGGACTCAACAAAAATAAAACAACAAAACACTTAATTTAACTTCACCTCTTTTTACTTAGACTCACTAATCATTGAATGATCATCTCATATCATTTCATAATTACTTACGATGGCTAATCTTTCTAAAGATATCCAAAGTGTCGGTTATGATACCCGCCCACCAATGCTTGATAGGTCTGATTTTGAGTCTTGGCAACAATGTATTCGTTTGTACTGTCTAGGAAAAGAAAATGGGGAGAACATACTTCAATCGATTGATGAAGGTCCGTTTAAGATGGGAAAGTTCAGAGAGACACTCGCTGACGGTGCTCTATGTCCCGAACAAGATAAAGTCGTTAAAGACCTTACACCTGAAGAAAAGGAAAGGTATAAAGCTGACATTCATGCAACGAATATCCTACTTCAAGGTTTACCAAAAGACATTTACACACTCATCAATCATTACACTAACGCTAAAGACATTTGGGATAATGTGGAGATGCTCCTGGAAGGTTCTGAGTTAACAACAGATGAACATGAATCATAATTATACAATGAATTTGAACACTTTTGTCAAAACAAAGGAGAAACCATTTACGATTACTATGTCGGGTTTACAAAGCTCATTAACGACATAAGAAACATTAAGATGATTATGCCCAAAATGCAACTTAACTCAAAGTTTATGAACAACATGATGCATGAATGGGGTAGATTCGTGATTGCAGTCAAACTGAACAGAGGATTGAAAACATCTAACTATGATCAGATGTATGCTTACTTGAAGCAACACAAGGCACATGCTAATGAGAACAAGATGATGTTGGAAAGATACACTCAACATGCAATTGATCCTCTTGCCTTTGTGTCTAATGTTTCACAACAACAGTACCCTACACAATCATCAGCTATTCCATAATCTGCATATGTCCCACCAGATACCTATCAACCACAATTTGCTGATAACACACACCTTGATTCAGGACTTACCCCAACTGATAACTTAATTGAAAACTTAACTAAAACAATTGCCTTACTCGCCCAATCCTACAAAACACACCTTCCTCAAACTAACAACCAACTCAGAACTTCATCTAACACAAGGAACCAAGCCACAATTCAAAATGGCAGGGTTGTTGTTCAGAATGTTTAGGGTAGACAGAATAGAGTTCCAGGGAACAATGCAAGGGGATCAGTTGCAACTGGAAATAGGGGAGTTAAGAACAGAGTTAGGAATGCAAATCCTGGTCAAGCAAAGCCTATTAAGTGTTATAACTGCAATGAAATAGGGCACATAGCAAGACAATGCACTCACCTAAAGCGATCATAGAATTCAGAATACTTCAAGGACAAGATGATGCTGATGTAAGCTCAGGAGAATGGAGTAGTTTTGGATGAAGAGCAGTTGTTGTTTATTGCAGGTGGACAAGATAACACTTTTGATGATGATGTGGATGAGCCACCAGTACAAGATTTGGCACTTAATGTGGACCAGGTCTTTCAAGCTGATCAATGTGATGCTTTTGACTCTGATGTTGATGAGGCTCCGACTGCACATACTATGTTCATGGCAAATCTATCATCAGCCGACCCAATCAATGATGAAGCTGGTCCATCATATGATTCGGACATTCTATCTGAGGTACAAGATCATGATAACTATCTAGATAATGTTGGTGAGTATCATGAAGTACACGAGATGCAAAACGATGTACAACAAAACTACTTTGAATATACGAGTGATAGTAATATTATTTTATATGAACAGTATGTGAAGAACAACACAAAGCAAGTTGTACAAAGTAATGTATCTTCAATGCTAAAGGATGCTTTAATGATGATAATCAATGATATGCATGAACAGGCTGCCCAATGTATTTCTGCGAATGAGCAGAACAAAGTAGTTAATGAATCATTAACTGCTGAACTTGCGACATATAAGGAACAAGTCAAGATTTATGAAAAAAGGGCAAGGTTTAAATTAACTGAAAGAGAACAAAAGATTGAACAATTGAGAATAATTATCACTGACCGTAACATTAAGGAAGAATCTTTGGAAAAGAAACTTTATTCTGTAAAAATGCAACTTAATTCTACCATTGAACATAACAAGTTAATGAAAGAACTATCTAGATACTTATCATGATCTTGTACCTTAGATAGAATGTCTGTATCATATGATGTCCAAATTCATCCCCATTGATTCGATCGGTGTTTGATGATTAGATTTTTATCCTATGATACATGGTGTGTGCAGTAGGAGCCTCATCAACATCGAGCTCAAAAGCATCACATTGATCAGCTTGAAAGACATGGTCCTCGTTGAGTGCCAAATCGTATAAAGGTGCCTGTCACATCATCATCAAACGTGTAGTATGTCTACCTGCAATAATACAACAACTGCTCTTCATCCAAAACCACTCCATTCTCCTGAGCTTGCATCAATAGCATCTTGTCCTTGAAGTATTCTGAATTCTATTGTCTCTTTAAGTGAGTACATTGTCTTGCTATGTGCCCTATTCCATTGCAGTTATAACACTTAATAGGCTTTGCTTGACCAGGATTTGCATTGCTAACTCTATTCTAAAATCCCCCATTTCCAGCAGTAACTACTCCCCTTGCATTGTTCCCCTGACCTCTTTCTGTCTACCCTGAACATTCTGAACAACAACCCTGCCATTTTGAACTGTAGCTTGGTTCCTTGTGTTAGATGAAGTTCTGAGTTGATTGTTAGTTTGAGGAAGGTGTGTTTTATAGGATTGGGCGAGTAGGGCAACTGTTTTAGTTAAGTTTTCAATCAAGTCATCAGTTAAGGTGAAACCCAAATCAAGTTGTGTGCTATCAGCAAATTGTGGTTGATGGGTAACTGGTGGGACATATGCAGATTATGGAATAGCTGATGATTGTGTAAGGTACTGCTGAGGTGAAACATTGGACACAAAGACAAGAGGATCAATAGCATGTTGAGGGTAACTTTCCGGGATCATCTTGTTCTCATTAGCATGTGCCTCGTGTTGCTTCAAGTAAGCATACAGTTGATCATAGCTAGATGTTTTCAAGCCTCTGTTTAGTTTGACTGCAGTCATAAATCTACCCCATTCAGGTAACATGTTGTTTATAAATTTTGAGTTAAGCTACATTTTGGGCATAGTCATCTTGATGTTTCTCATGTCTTTAATGAGCTTTGTAAACCTGACATAGTATTCGTGAATGGTTTCTCCTTTGTTCTGACGGAAGTGTTCAAAGTCGTCGTATAGTTGTGATTCACGTTCATCTTTCGTTAACTCAAAACCTTCCAGAGCATCTTCAAATTTAACCCAATATGTCTTTTAGCGTTAGTTGTGTAATGGTTAATGAGTTTGTTAGTTAGATGTTCTTTTTGGTAAACTTGAAGAGGGATATTCATTGCATGAATGTCAGCTTTATACCTCTCCTTTTCTTCTGGTGTAAGGTATGCAACGACTCTATCCCGTTCTGGTCCTAGATTGTTAGGAATACGAAAAGTATCGGTCACTTCCAATATAGTTAGTTGTAGCTCGTAGTAAGTCGAATGGTTAAGATAGAAAGCTAACCGGTCTAAAGGCCCATGGAAAGCCTATTGAGAGGCCCATGGCCGGCCACAAGCTATTGTATAAATACCCTCTCCACACATGGAGAGGGTGTTGGTTGGTTCATTTTTCACACATAATCTAATCTTTCTTTCTTTGTTACTTTCTCTCACTAGAACCATCTTCCCATTCACTTTCTCTCTCTGTTTTATATTGCTTCTTTTGGTGTTATATATTACTTAGTATTATTTAATTGGTATCAAGAGCCACGTGTGATTGTTAAGTTTTTGTGTTTTGTTTCTTGTATGTTTTTTTACCATACTCTTTTCCTCCCTGTTTATTTGTTCGAATCGTTTAATTGTTTTTTACCTAAAGGATTATATTTACCTTGGTAAATCTGATCTAGTATCTTTAGGATATAGGTGTACAAGCTTTGAATCAAGAAAAATATCATCTTTGTGCATTTTTGTGTTCGAAAAAGCTTTATAAAGTACAATTCTTGATTTCAACCTTTTTGGCTTAAAAACCATAAAGTTTTCATTTTTAAGGTACATATAGGCTTAGTAATACTAGTTATACAAGAAATTTTGGGAAAAAATGATCAAAAGTGTGTCTTTTTATGTTTTGAAAAAATTGAGTTTCGTACCAGTGAAAGGCGAATTAACAAATCTCTTGTGCAAGGCGATTTAGCAATCTGCAGGTGAAGGCGAGTTAACAAGGCTGGTTAACAAGGCGAGTTAGTAACTTCATTTGCAAGGCGAATTAGCAATTGGCAGTACAAGGCGATTTATCAACTCTTCTTTGAAAGGATATTTATCAAGCACTTAGTACAAGGCGATTTATCATCTTTCTTTGCAAGGCGAGTTTGCAATTTCCTTTACAAGGCGATTTAACAAATTTCCAAGCCAAGGCGATTTAGCAAATTTCTCTTTGGAAGGCGAGTTATCAAATTTCCAAACAAAGGCGATTTAACAACTTTTAAAAGGAAAATTAATTCACTTGAACACTCAAATTTGCTAAAGTAAATTATACGGTTTATCTCTTTGATTTGTAAAATCCCATGAAACATTCAATTGTCTTCCTTATTTGATCAAGAGTTGTAAAATGCCGTATAGTTTCAAGATTAACAAACACTCAAAAGACAACTCACTAAACAACACAATTACTTTCAATCATCGTTCGATCCACAACTAATCATATAATATCTGTGGAAACCATAGAGGGGTGAATACGTTTTCCTTTAAAAACTTTAAATCTCTTATATCAATTACCCGATCAAGTTTGACTCAATATAAGAAATTGACGACCACAATATGTTTACATTTAGACAAGATATTCAAACAATATAACCGTACTCACACTACTTTATGCACAAAAGATCTAAAAACCTTAACTTATAAGATATACATAACCATTAACTCAATCATGAGACACAATGCTAAAAGTAACAAAGTTAAAGCGAATAAATGTAAAGAAATAGTACAAAGCAGAAAGGTAAAAGGAATGCAAACAACACGGTCATTTATAGTGGTTTCGTCATGAAGCTACCTCTATCGCCCTTACTGATACTCCTCGTTTATCCAACTCGAGAGTTACTTCACTAATCAAAAGCTCCTTTCGGTGGGAAACAACCTTTGTACCTATGCTTACATTATTTTATCGACATTAGGCTAGATGTCGAGTCCTTCTTCGGGTACAACCAAACCCGTTATGTTTTGTGGCCAACATAACAAACCTTGTGTTTTATGGCCTAAACACATAAACTGCGTCGCTTACATTATTTTTGACTACTTAAGTAGATGGTCGAGTCCTTATTCTTAGCTAGAACCTCAATTCTATCACTTTCACCAAAGTATTTTTGGCCTAAAAATACTAACCAACCCACAATCCAATTCCATCCAAATATATACATCATTTGGATCTACACACTACTAAAGATTGAAAGACATGGACTCGATCTATATGTAACAAATGTTACAAATGGACTAACTAGACTACATAACTTCGGATCTTGAAGATGACCGAAGTTCTTCTCTTGCACTTGAGGAAAGAAGGAAATGATAGAAGATTGGATCACATTTAAACAAGATTAAACAAGTTAAATGATCAAAGGTTTAGAGAGATTTAGTGAGATCTAGAGAGAGAAAGAACTGAAAGAAAATCGTGCAAAAGGGTTATGAAAATAGTTGGAGGTGACCCACTATTTATAGGAGCTGAAAAACAGCCTGTCAGGAAACGGCGGTCCCAGATATATTAGGGGGCCGCCGGACAATTAAGGGGGCCGCCGGCCTATTTAAGGGACCGCCCCGACAGACGCTCCTGTTTTTGTCTTTTTGTGGTGACAAACTTGTCTGGTAAAAGGTTGACATGTTTTGGGGGAAAAGAATCAGATTTTGAATTTTGAATTAATTACCACATAAAACATTTCTTTATAATTCAAAAATAATTTGTCTAATTAAGTTTTGAAAAAATTATTTTGTTACATTTATAAAAATGTAAAGTTTAAGACAAAAACTTATTTCTTTGATCATCCTACAAAGTATTGTTTGTTTGTACATACCTTATGTGATTTACGTCGGGTGTAAACCAATGTCCGTCTTGATGCATACTTGAGACGTCGAGAGATGTTGATGCATGTATTCATTGATGATTTGTGATTACGAGTAACTTGCGCACTTTATGTTACGTATTACAAGTCACATGTTTGTCATCACCAAAACATAAAGAGATCATATAGATTAAATATCATAATATTTTCACTAACAATCTCCCCCTTTTTGATGATGTCAAACTATTATAACAATATAACACATGGTAAAGTTTACAAGTTACACGTTTTACACTCTCTTCTCCCCTTTTATTGAAGCAAAAAAGGTATATAGTGGATTATGATTGGAGCATATAGGTTGGAGGTTTGAGAAGAAGTCATGAGAAAAGGGTACATGCTCCGGGTATATAGGTTGGAAGAATGATAAGAGGATAGGTGCTCTGAGTATATAGGTTTGAGGTATGAGGAGAAGATATAAGAAATAAAGGTGAAGGTAATTGTGTATTTCTTGGATAGTTTAAAAGGTAATTGAGAGGTGAGAAGTAGGCAAGACAAAGAGGGTAGTACTTTGAGTGTTTTTAATTTAGGGTAAAGGAATAAGGAAAAGGTTAGGTGATTTCCAATGTATATTGTTTGCAAGGAATGATAGATAACGTGAGAAATAAGGTTGATGGCGGTTTTGTAGTTTCTTGGATAACATTAAGGTAGGCGTGTGATAGATAAGAAGAAGGCATGAAAGGAAAGTAAGTACTTCAAAAATATAAGTTGAAGGTATGAGAAGAGGACCTCAAGATTGATGGTGACTTTGAAGTGGAGGAGGTGAGTCTATCTTGTTCTTTAGCATCCCTCACATCCCTCCTTACTTAATTGAAATTTGGAGTTATGAATAAACACCTTCATCGTATTTGACATCCCTCATCCTATCTTCCTTTAAAGGTGAGCTTGCATCATCCCAGTGAAGTCTTCTATCATCACGGTTTAACCAAATCCATGCTATTTAACCACATATCTCCTAGCTCCCCCTTGCTTATTGCATCCCTATTCCTTGAAAAGGGACTTTAGCGGATCCATGGATCAAATAAATTTCCATCAAAACTTAAGACGTTCGATGAATTCAACTTTAATCTCGCGTGTAGGAAGCTTGTATAAGTGCTCCCCCTCGGTTATGTTGTTAAGCTCTCCCTTTTGTATATTTATATTATCTATATAGATTCATATATATATATAAAATACATATATATATACATTATATATAACTAATTTATTATATACATATATATATATATATACACCATTTTATATATACACATATATATATATATATATATATATATTTATATATATTATACATATATATTATACATAATATCATATATTATATATATATTTATATAAATATAGCAAGATATTATTGGCGGAGATAGACATGCATTTTTAGGTGTTTGTTTCTAAAGTATGACACTTTAAGAGAAAGTTAGAAGCTAGACACATGCAATCATTGTTTTAAAATCAACAATCAAATGATATAATTAAAAGACTCAAGACATATGTTTAAGGACAAAGATTAAACCGACTTTTAATAAATGAGAATAAGATTCGTTTATTGATTAACACAAAATTATTTATGAAAATGACCTTTTAAAAGTAGAAGAATGACCATTTACGATTTGGTCAAAATATGTCAAAAAAGTTAAAAAGTTTATATATATATATATATATATATATATATATATACTTTAAAAGAATAAAAAGAAAAATAAGACGAGGATGGAGACGATGTGCTCTTGGATGTGAATGAAAATGATTCCATAGAGCCGAGAAGTGGAAAGGATAAACGATACTAAAGAAGGTAACGATGTTGACGAGAGGGTTGATAGAAAAGATATATTTATAATTTGGACTAACAATTGAACTGATGCATGTGATCCTATCAAAACAAAGGTGGAGATTGGGGAATGCAAGGTTGTTTGGTGTTTTGTTGGTTGACAATGTTGAGGAACAAAGGTGGGTATGTAAAATGAGGTGGTAGTTCTTTCATGGTGGAAGAATAATGAGGGACTCAACAATGTGGTGACTCAATAACACTTGAAGATTGAATATTTTCTTTGTGTTCTTCAGCTTCTATAAAATAGAAAGTTTAGCGAAGGAGTAACATTTGCATTTAGCAAATTACTTAAATATTTTAGATGAAATAATTAAGTTAGTAGAGATATAGGAGGAATTTTAATAGTAACAAGACTTTTAAAAGATAAGAAATGTTTAGATGTGAGAGGAAACGTTAGAGAATATAAGACTTATTACAAGTGAAAAGGAACGTTTTTGAAGTGTGAAGAAAAGTCAGAAAGTAAATAGACTATTCGAAGTGAGATGACTATTAAGAAGAGAGCAACGTTCAGATGTGAAAAGACCGTTGAGGTGAGAAAAGGTCGTTTACGAGATGGAGGAGCAAGATTTGTATGGAGGGACCCAAACACGAATATCATATTTATTGGTGTAATGATAGATTGTAGGTATATCGATTGTAAGGAATGTGTTGGAAAATGAGACACATTTCATTATGAATTCTTTGACAATTTAGTAAACAATGCTTATGGGAAATTTGAGATAATGAGAATGATCCCGATTAATCTATAGAGAGATGTGGCATAGATTTGGGTGTAAAGTATGACGTCTGCTGGTAGCAAAAGAGAGAGAGGGTGTTCCTCGTTTAAATGATGATTTTGAAAGAAAATGACAGATATCTCATGCCTGCTGTCGGCCGGTTCCCCTCATAATATGGGGACGCCTGTTTTGATCATGGGGCCTCTTGGTTTATGGGGACCGCCACCAGCAGAGATGTTGTTGACAAAATTTTACAAACGGAGTGACATTTTAATTTGCATTTTCTCTAATTAAAAATCCTTAAAATACTTCGGATGAAGTAATTAGGTGTCCACGACACGGATGGAACATAGTCTAGGCAAAAATATAATCCAATCCCAATCGAGACTTAGAGTAAGAAAGATGACCAATTTTTACAGGAATGTGTTCCATCATTCCTAAACCTAGACAAATATAATTTAACGATTCGCGGTTGAGGGGTAAAGAAAGAATGTCGACATTGTTATCTTCAGACGCGATCTTTTCGAATAGAGATGTTTCCTTTTGGACATAGTCCCGAAGGAAATGGTGACGTATCTTCGGTATGTTTCGTACGCGAAAATAATAATAATAATAATAATAATAGTAAAGAAGAAAACAAATGAAGATGGAGGCGACGAGCTTGACAATGTCAAGACGGATGGTGGTTAACGTACGATAAACTACACTCACAGAGTTATGTAGCTCTTCTCGAGCATTGCAAATGTTCATAGAACAATCACACAACGAGGTATACGGTTGTCTTAAAGGTGGTAGCGGAAATAGTAGAGGAAAGAGATTAGCCATCTCTATGGTTGAAGAGGCGTGGTTGAGTGAGAAGAAAAAGGTGTGATCAAAAGACAAAGAGTGTGTTCGTCGAAGAGAAAGAATGTTTCGTCCAAGAGAAAGAACATTTTCGAAGAAGAGAAAGAATGTTTCGTCAAAGAAAAAGAATATTTTTGTCGAAGAGAAAGAATGTTTTCGTCGAAGAGAAATAATGTTTCGTCAAAGAGAAAGAATGTTTTGTCGAAGAGAAAGAACGTTTTCGTCGAAGAGAAAGAATGTTTTATCAAAGAGAAAGAATGTTTTTGTCGAAGAGAAAGAATGTTTTCGTCGAAGAGAAATGGAGAGCGTTTTAACTAATGTTGTTAAAAGGCTTGAATAGGGATTTTCGGATATGACCTTTAACGTTTGCAATCACAAGTTAAAGATACTTAAATATTTTGGATGAAATATTAAAGTTGTCAAACCTACTGGAGGGGGCGTTAGATTTGTATCTTAGCTTTACTTGATGAAAGAGTGATTGATATGGAATAAAGCGAGCGTTGATCAAAGGAGTGTGGTGAGTGAGACTTAAGGAGATTTAAGACCATTTTGCGACTCTTTTGAAAATTTAGATTAGTGACTCGGACGCAAAGAAAGATATTCTAGTGTGAGAAAATGTATACATAGATGTATTAAGACATTATAGATATAAGCATGCACGTTTATCTAAGAGGCATCAACAAATAATAACAAGATTAATGTGTAAGAACTGTATGACATCTAAACCTTATTTGTCATACATCAACCTAACATAATGTAGGTGCACAATTAACATGTAAGTCATGTAAGATGACGCAAACAAAACATGATAATTTTAAATGTAAGTATCATGTAAAACATGTTAGCATTTAGCATTTAGGGGCATGTGTCATTTAGATAAACTAAGAGATATTTTATCTAAGTTACTAGAAAAAGACAAGCACCTTTATAATAGACATGCAATTAATTATTGAGCATCAAAATAATCATGAAGTCATATAATTGCATCAGACAGGAGCAAGTTATTATCTTGATGCTTCAAAGCACATATGTGAGGTGCATGTTGTCTAGATTGATTAAGGAGAAATCTAATTTCTACTTGCTTAGTATGCCTCTCATGAGATACAAAGGCTTAGATGTTGATATCATTAGGCTATTTAGGAAAGGCCGTTTAATCAATTAGAGAGATGAATATGCGACTATCACTAGTGGAAACACGACCATTTTTACGGGTTATACACCAAACCCAACTTCACTCATGGAAGCAATTCAACCGTTAGGTCAAATTGAACTTCTAGTCAAATTGAATTTCTAGTGCAATAGATTCTCTAGTAGTCATTCTCATGTTAGACAAAATAGAATTCCTATATTTGCCTAATGAAGTGCAGCAAATATAAAATTTGTATTATCTTTTCATAGAGGGCCTAACATGACTCAACTAACATGCTTTAATTCTGGTTTACATAATCCTAATCAAGATGTGTGGAATTCTAAGGTTAAATGAGAGAGCAAGCAAGTTGTTGTAGGTATAAGGGAGAATGAGTCATCTAGGACCTAGGAGTATGCTTAAGAGTGACAATGTATAATACTCTACAATGAGAGTGTTCAAAGAATGCACATTTGCATGTCTTTTATGAAAGAAATCCAATTAAGGTTATTTACCTTAATAGATCTTGTGTTTGTTTCTTTGTAGAAATAAATAATGATTAACTAAAGTTTAGTTACATGTATGTTGGAATTTTAAGAAAGAGATTGACAAGAGGAAGATGTTTAAATCTAATGCCATAGGGCGGATCTACCTAAATCGAAGATGAATCTAGGATGAAGGATCCATCAATCCGTGGAGGTGCCAAATTTAGGCAATGATCATTTTTCAATTATTTGAGAGATGGTGTTGATATTAGGTTATTAAGAGAAACTTATATAAGTAATAAGAATTCTCGGTTTGATTTTTCAGAAACGGCATCCAAGTCTTGCTTCTCAAGTTGGAGTACTTATAAGTTTCCCAATGGAAATTCATAAATCTTCAATCCTACTTATAGTGTGTTAAGTTTAGCATGTATAATTTGACCATAGCTAATAACACAAACATTTGAACACTTTAGACTCAATGAAACATCTTCATTGCAAGTGTGAGTTGCAATTTGATGACTAATCTTGTTATCTTGCAATCGACTTCGTGATTTCATGTAATAACCAAGGATGGTTAAACATGTAGACTTGGAAAAATATCTATGGTCATTCGATTGATATTTTCGTGATCTAGATAAATCTTAGTCTCGATTTCATGTTCATATTCTAATTTTGTAATTAGATTGAATAGTGAGATTGATTATCGTTTGAATAATAATCATCTTCATATTTAAAATCCTCTTACGATCACCTATTGAAAGAAAGTGTAAAAATGGTTTGTAGAATATGTTCAATTCTTCTTAATCCTAACCTTAGATGATTAAAGGGTTCTCATTTGGTGAAGAAGAAATATTATGCTTATTTGATAAAGTAAGAGAGAGTTTTGATGAGAAGATAATTTGAGTTTTGAGTTGTGCTTTTGAATTGTTTGAGCAATGTTGCATATGTTGTCCATTTGCTCATGTTTGGCTTTTCAGAGATGACGACTTTACCAATTGCATTGCAAGGTAAATTACTTGAATATTTTGGACAAAACATTCAAGTCGTCAATCCTACTTCATTGTGTATTTTATGCATATACTTGCCAAATATTTAGAACACAACTATTAGACAAGTAGATTCAATATGACATCATCTACACAAGTGTGAGTTATGATCCGATGCATATTCTTATCATCTTGGAAAGGGATGATGTTATTTTCATATCAATCGAGTGTGATTGAGTATGTAGGTTTAAGATAATATCTCTTGTTATATTTTGATATAATCTTAAAGCTAGACAAATAAGAATTCGATTTCTTGTCCATACTCGAAAACTTGTCAATTAGATTCGATAATAATATCAATCATAAATTGAATAATGAATCGATATATATTCGAAATCTTTCTTGACCCTCACGAACACTCTTTTTAAAAGAAAACAAATAAAGATTTTCATAGTGTGTTTCATTAATTCTAAGACTAGTTGTGAGGTGAGGTTGATGAATAATAACAAGTTAATTTCTTACATCAAGATTGTCATATATTTTGCTTGTGCGAAAAACTATTTGTTGATATGTATAGTATGCATAGTTTTTTAAATGATTTTTCTAACCATTTTTATACAACACACATTTTTTGTAAAAAAAACTATACGTTTATAGAAAGAATATAATTATGTGTGTGTGTTAGAATAATGCAAGCACAAGCAAAGTTTAAAAATACATTTTCATTTACTTAGTTACTAATGTGTTAATACAATCTTTCATTTTGTTTAACCAATCCAAGTTCAAACAACGCAAGATGATGAAAATATTTGGGCATCTTGTTGGAAGTGAGTTAATGTGTTAGAAATATTTTAGTGACGGGTTTTAACATATGATATTAGTACGTTATTTTTCAACACACTTGACAAACTATTGAACTCCCATTCCTAAATGGGTTACTACCCTTAAAATGATCTTCAAGATGTTTATGTAACACTTATAGATATAGTGATCTATGCCTATATGCAATGTACAAACAATTTTGCAACTTAACGCAAGACATCTAGCGTAATTCCTATTAGGCATAATCTGGAAAACTAATAACATACAAATAGCATACATGACACATGTGTTTAGATATATAATTAGCTCAATTACAAATAGTAATGATTACTTATTAATATCTATTAACTAAGTTGAAACAAAAGTAAACACACATAATCATCTAGCATACACATAAGGATATTCGTCGTTGTTTTGTGTATTAGATATAACGATGTATACTTAGCTTATTTGGATTTGCAATAAAAATAGTTCCTCCCCATTTTAAAAATTAATTAAGATCAATATTTTGAAAGGACAAATACACTATTTTTTAAAGATATATCAATTAGAAATGTCTGACTCAAAAGATAATGTAAAATACAAGTTTTACGTTAAAACGAAACTCAAAGTTTTGACCACTATATAGTATTTTGCATTTCTGACTTATTTAAGTTTAGAATGGAGACTTGGAAGTATTTTTAAATGAAAGTAGACTCAATTATCTTCGAAATGGCGGGTGGCACGACTTCTACGGACTTACGGTTGATTTTATATGATTTTTCGAAGTTTGCCAAATTCTGCTGAAACAGACAGACGGCCCCCATAAAGGTGACGGCCCCCAGATATATTTGGGGGTCGCCCTAACATTTATGAGACCGCCACCAGTGACCCCAAAACACGTTTTTTGTTCAAAATCATTTGGTGCTTAGTGTAGGAACATAGACTTATAGTTGTTCCAACACATAAATTTCGTGTTTTAGACATCATTTCTACTCTTACGACTTAGACAAACATAAAGTGGCACTTCCAAGTTCTTTTGAGAAAAAATTTCTTCAAGCTAGTATACAAAGTATATTTAATAACAAAACTAGTACGAATCAAACAACAAAACACTTTTCATATTTAATCCCCCTTCATGGGTAATTTGATACATGGATCGTACTCTATTTTAAAAACCATTTGTTTTGAAAACTAGAGCGACGTGGCTCTGATACCAATTGTGAAAACCGTAGAGGGGGTGAATACGTTTCCATTTAAAAACTTTAAGATCAAAGATTACATCACTCTTCTACCAGCGGTCATATATTATTATATATATATATAGATTTTTATATATATATATATATATATTATATATATAAGATTACATCACTCTTCTACCGGAAGTCCCATATATATATAGGGGCCGCCTGAGTTATGGGACCGCCACCAGAAGAGGTTTTCAGACTAGATCTTTTGTATCAAATCACCAATCAAGTTTGACGTAGTATGAAAAGTGTCGATAATAGATTTACAATAACTAGCACATATTCTACCAATATATCCACACTCACAATGTTTAATACAAAGAGCTACACAACCATGTCTAACACAACATACACAACGATTCACACAATGCAAGTGTAAAAGTAAAGCGATAAATATAAAGACATAAGTAAAGAGAAAGGTAAAAGGAAATGCAAACCGGACACGGTGATTTATAGTGGTTCGGTCACGAAGCTCCTTGATCGGCCCTTTTTAATACATATATATATATATATATATATATATAATATAAATACGTAATAATAAGGAAGATAATCAATAATAGTATAGATAGTAATTTCCGTCGGGTTTGAGAAACAAACTTTTAACCAAAGTTGTCTCAAGAACCTCCCGGGTCGTTTTTCCTCGGTGAAGCGTGAATTGAAAATCGGCTAAATCCGTGATCGCGCGTTTTGAATGGGTAAAAATATTTTTGAATTTGAGTTTTTCTAAGTCCTATTTGAAAAAATGATAAAGTAAATAAAAGCATATAAACGAGCAAAGTAATAAAGACAATTAAACAAGTAAAGCATTAAAAGATTACTTAAAACTAAGAATTATATAAAATGGAAAATGTTTGCTAAGTGACGTGAAATGTTCATCAAGTGTGGGTTTAGGTTTAACGAATTAAAATCCTTAGAAAACAAGTTTAAAGAAATTAAATGACAAGTAAAGTAAAATGTTTTTAAAAATAAATGACAAGTATTAAAATTGCATTAAAAGTAAATGACGGAATATAAATTGGAAAATACTAATGACTATTAATTAATTTTTTTTAAACCTTTTTAAACCCGCACTTAAATTCCAAATCACTAATCACTTAACAAGCACTAATTAAACTACTCGCTACTCATATTAATCAAATAAGTAAACATAGCATTTAATGACAAAAATAAATCTACACTAAGCATGGCAAAAATTCAAATAGGGAAACATATAATAAAACGATAAAAATAAATCTACTCTAAGTATTGAAAAAGGAATAGAAAATGAAACCGAATTGGAGAACCGCAATTAAACGAATACCACCCGATTTATTTAGCTAAAACAAATAATCAAATTCGGTCTAGCTAAATAAACCCTTAAGCTCCGCGCCTCATGAGTTGACCGGTACCAAAAAGTCAAAATACACAAATAAATCATTAACTGTTAACACAAAAACTCATTTCACTTTCAAAGTTGTTAACTGATTTCATTTAAAACCAAACGAGTGGCCCATTTCTAATCAAATGAAACCCAATCAGTTAACTAATGGCCCAATTTACTTAAGGTGGCTCAAGATCTATTGTATCAATTTATCATCCTACATATCAGACGCTAAGATTAAGAACAAGTATTGCAAAAGAAAAAAAAATAGAACAAGCTCTTAAGCTAAGATAAGTCATAAGTCACGATAACAACATAGCTAAACTATTTAACAAATAAGTGACGAGCTAGAATTTAAAATGAAAAATCCAATATAAAGGTTACAATTACCAAACCGAATAAGCTCAAACTTATTTTAAACCAAACTTATTACTATTAAGTACAAACAAATGAACAAACTCAGTAAGCTAAGATTACTACAAATACTAGATGAATGAAATAAGTACTTTTAACAAGATAAACTCGACACAACACGATAAGCTAAACGAATCCCAATTAAAATGCTTAATAAGTCTTAAGCTGAACGAAATAAGCACAACTATAAGCTATTTTCGAGCTTATTGTAGCTTATCATTTTAAAAGTGCATTAAAAACAAAAGAAAATGAATCAAATGAGCTTTTGATGGCTTATAGGAATCATTTTCTTAGCATTTAAGAACTTTTGAGAAAGATAAGCTGTGAAAATAAGGACGAAAATATAGCTTATAGAATAAGCTAACACAAAAGCAAAGATCCGAACAATTAAGCAACATAAATAAGAAAAACATTACTTTCATAAAACTCAAACCATCTGTATTACAACATTACAATAAACTTGCGAATCAATCTTGATACAATAAGCCAGAAAATCAAAATAAGCTATATCTAAACAAAAATAAGTTAAAACTAAAAAAAACTAAAACTAAAAAAAACTGAAAAACTAACACTTCTTGAGGGGAGCGGGTTCTCCTTTTTATAGGGGAGAAGGGTCATTTATGTAATTTGCTTCCAATCATTACTTCATCAAATAGCCAATCATTGGCTTTAATTTGGTGTCACACGGATCGCAAAAGGCAATGAAAATGATCCACCGTTGATGTGAAGCCACGTGGCCTTTTGAGTGCTTCATTTCTACGCATTTCTTTTCGTCCATTTGATCTTTACGCAACTGAATTTGAAAGTTATACAAGTTGCCTTGCCACGTGTTACGCTGCTATAAGTCCTCAAGAACCAAGTGGGGAGTCACGTGCCTTGTGTGGATTTAATTAAATCTCACGTGAGGTCTCATTCCATTCATTCAAATATGAAATTGTAATAATTTAAATGGGCCTGGCATATAATCACTTGGACTTATGTTGGACATGGTAATAACATAGGCTGGCCTGGCCCATTAAGTGGGTTACGGGCTGGCCCATTAAGATCCAGAGGCGCCGTTGAACTCATTTTCTCACGCTCTTTCCACTCCCGTGCTCGGTTTTGTCTTGCTTTTATCTTTATTTTGTCCTTTATTTGATGTCCGGTACCTGCACATACATAAACACAAAAACAGCATATATTTGCAATTTTTATTATGTTTTTGGTCTTTTGGGGTCGTTTTACAAGGTAAAAAGTATGTATAAAATAGCGAATACCACTATTCTCGTGCTCGGCTTTGTTTTTATTTTTTTATTTTCTTTGTCCTTTTCTAGATATCTGGTACCTGCACATACATAAACACAAAAACAACATATATTTGCAATTTTTATTATGTTTTTGGTCTTTTGGGTTCGTTTTTCAAGGTAAAAAGTATGTATAAAATAGCAAATACCAAATTCCCCCATACTAAAGTATTGCCGTGTCCTCACGCAATGTAATAAATACGCGCTTAAAACTAAAAATTCCAATCCCCCCAAACTAATCACCTTGAAAAGTAGCAAAGTGCTCATCTAAAGGGATTAAGGAATCAATAGTTAAGAAACGCCACGTTTTTACCATTTTTTTAAATGTATACACTTATTACCACTAATATTTTTTGATTTTCTCTTTTTCTTATTATTATTTATTTATTTTATTATTTTTTTATATATTTAACAACTAACCTAATTTGAACTTCGTTATTTAAATAACTATTAGGATCATAGAACAAGAATGCATCTCGTCCCGAAAATGCCCCCAAAAAGGATAAATTCATCGTCCCCGACTTTTCACTCGCTCCAAACCACGCTTAAAACGAAATCATAGTTAAATATCAGTTAAGATGCTAACACTACTCATATTTGCAATTTGTGATCTTTTCACTCCCAACAATTATATCTTAGGTGAATGTGTTATTTTGAATTTCAACCATGGATCAACGTTTTGCAAAATACTATGCTTCACGTTCCACCCAAGAATAATGAGTTTGAAGGCGAGATCATCCCATATAGCGACTTTCGTCTCGGCACATCCCAACCTTGCGGCTAAGTGACCAGGCTTTTGACACCCCACAGAGACTAGTATCGGGACTCACGGACCTTAGGTTTCAAAAACTCTCAAGTTTCCTGTATATGCATAGCTTTAAAATAGAATAGTCAAAGTTCAAAAGCATATTTGAATTTAACAAAAAGAAATCTATTTATTAATTCAACTTAATATTAAACATAACATTTATGCAATTGTAACCCTCGACCTTTTAGAAGGCTGCAACATCGGTTGTGAGCCGGCAAGATGCAACAAACTTTTATCAGTCTCGGATTTTTATTCTTACTATGGGCTTTCTTTAGAAGACTACCACATCGGTTGTGAGCCGGCAAGAGGCAGTAAACTTTTATTAGCCCACGGTTTATATTTATTATATATTATTATTTTTTATTTATTTATATTTTTTTTCATTATTTTTTTCATCATTTTTTTACTTTATATAGAGAAGACTTCTTTTTGAAAAATTCAAGTATAAATTTGAACTAAGACTAAAATTTTTGCTATATATTACATAAAAATTGTTGATTTAAGTTTAATCTCCAAAAATAGCACGTATATTAATCCGGTTAAGAGCTTATGGGAGAAAAAGCAACAAGTTACATACATGAGCTCTTAAGATTTCCAACTAATCCTTGTTTAGCATCCTACTCATACTTCGCGACTGATCCTATCATTTTTCATTCTTCGCCAAAATCGCGATGCTCACCTAAAAGTTAAGGAACAAGCTAGAGCTCAATACGCTCGATCGAGTCAAAATTTACTCTTATTCTACCCAGCAGGAAAGTCAAAATTGTGACAAAAACACTTATTTTATTTTTGAAAATTATAAAAAATTTCATATTTTTTGAAATTTTGGTGGTAAAAACGGGATTACGTGAAAACAACGGCTGCAGGCACAATCAAATCGAAGATCCCCTCCATACTAAAACTACACATTGTCCTCAATGTGAAATTGTCACCCTCATACTAATTTCAAGGCATAATTCAAGTATTAAGGGTTCTCTGTGCAAATCTACAACCATTTATTAAGTAAGTTAAAGATAAACGATAATCGATAAGATTAGGATATCGGATTCCTTAAGTGAAGCTGAGGATATGAAGCTCGACTGAGTGGACAAAACCATGAGCACGAGAGTCTTCAAAATCCGGGTATCCTGGACATAAAGATACAAAACACGAGAAAGGAAGAGGGGGCCCCCTCACATTAATTGTTAGAAAATAGATAAAAAGATAGAAATGCTTGTTTTTGTTAACCGAGTCATGAGCTTGACTCGACCCCGAATTAAGTTGTCCATGGGGAAGCAAATGGAAAAGAAAATCTCAATCGGGCTTTCATTAATGTTTGGATAAACATTAAAGCACATGAAAGTTCTATCCCGATGAGATACCATTGGCTCTAAGTGAAGATGTCGGAGTCAAGAATGGTGTCTTCACTCCCGGTGGAGAGAAGTAAAGGAGAATCCACAGGGTAGGTGAGAAACGGGAGAAAAGTTCGTATGACAAATGTGAAGGAATCGTCATTTTTAACATTTTGAAAAACATCAATCTCACCTCCCCCTGGGTCAAAACATTCATCTTCATTAAGCTCATAAAAATTGTTTATCATGGGTGCATCGGGCTCAATGTCGAAGGTAAAACGCTCATAATCAGGAATAGGATCATCATTAAGTGCTCTCAATACCTGGAGGTATCGAGTCTTCCGAAACAAGAAATGTATCAACCTCCTCTACAAGAAAGTCACTATCCATAACTGGAATAGGAGAAGATGAGGGATTTTCAAGCACAAAAGGAATAAACGGAGTGAGTTTCAATGCTTCGATCTTATCAACGAGAAGATTGACGTTTAATAATTTCTCACGAAGAATCTCGTCCTCTATTTGAAGAATATCATTGTCATTTTCTCCTTCTTCTTCATCAAAATCGTCTTCATCAAAATCGTCTTCATCAAAATCGTCTTCATCAATTCCCGGTAAAATTGGATCAATAAAATCGAGTTCACCGACGAACTCCTCGGGAAGAAAATCAATCTTAGGAGATGTGATCGAACTATCTCGACTAAGCAAAGAGTTAATAAGTCCACATTCGGCATCAAAATAATCACAAGACGGCACATCACAAATATCTTCGGAAATACCCTTAAACCACAACTTGGGATTTGAGTTAAGGTTCTCAACACTAGTCTTTTAGTTTTGGATTAGTGTTAGTTGCTCGTCCATCTATTTAGAGTGTTTATCGGGCTCCTTGATCGATAAGTCTGGTGTGATTGCTTTAGGCTTTCTATATATCACAGTATACTCATCATCATCAGCCATAGGAAAATTTAAATTTATAAGAAAATTTTGAGCTGTCGGCTCCTCCTGCTCTACCTGTTTTGATTGAATTCCCTTGAAAATTTGCAAATCTTTTATAAGCTTAAGTAGCAATTCTTGCATAACTTCAGGTTGATTCTGCTCTTCTTCCATAACTTGCTTAATTTTAAGAAATCTCTCCTCAGCTAGCAATAAAGCCATGCACTTTTCTTCAGGAGGTATATGATCATACTCCTTTAAAAAGGCTTGAATGGTTTCCATTAAGTTTTCTCTAGCTTGTAACACTTTTTCACTTGTTTCTTGAGGAGAATGATGAATGACGGGATACTGCGGGGGTTGAAATTGGTCAAAACCGGAAGAATTAGAATTAGATAAATTTTGGTTCATCGGTTGACACTGAAAAGTCGAGTGAGGACCCCCGCAGTTATCACAACAAAGAAAACTTGGTGAATTATGTGAATAAAAATTATCATTATAGTTTTGATTTCTTTAAGTGCCACAGTTTGCACTTAGATGCCTAAAAATAGAATTTTTGCATGTATATATCAGAAATTATTTAAACAAAAGAATAACAAGACACATGTTGAAATACATACTGTTGGTAGTTCTTGTGTTGGGAACATTTCATTGTGATTGGGAAATCCTTGAGACGTTTCTTGTGAACTTATGCTGGTTTTCTTTGGTCTAATGTTTTAACGGTTTCCTATATGTTATTATAAAACACGGTACAATTGTATGTATGTAAATATTCAGAAATCAAAAACCATTGTTTCCATTTCCTTTTCCGAAGTTACAAGCCATTAGACTTCTTTCTTAATTCTCGCATCTTTATCCACATACAATAACACTTAACTGAGTTCGTTACACTCATAAGCGCCCATTGGGAGTCACCTGCAATATATTAAGAAATACATTGACTTATCAGTTTTAGTTTCTCGTGCCTATATCATTAGCTATCTGTGGGTAGCATTAGGGATTATGAAATGTTAACTAACATAAAAAAAATGGCTTTCATCTGAGGCTTACTTGCATTGAGATGACTATTCCACTACACCCCTTGTGGCAGCAAACTGATTCATCAGTTGACTAAGCATTCCATTTTGTTTCTGTATCTCATTGGGGAAATTTATTGACCAATACATCTTTTTATGTCATCTCGGTGGACAATTTCTTGACCAATTCATCTTTTTGTTGACGCTCGCGTCTCTCATTATCAAGTTGAGTTTGAAGTAACTCAATTCTTTCATCAGTTGCTTGTCTGTTTAGAGGAAGATGAAAATACCTCGGTTTGTAACTCATTTCCACTCCTTTGCATAACCTCCTTTTCCATTCCAAACACAACTGTCATGTCATCCGTGCCATCATGAGATTCAAGGTTCCTTCCTTGATCTTGTCATCAGCTTCTTTTCTGCACAAAAATAGAGGAAATAGGTTTTTAAACAGTAAATTAAGCATAATAATGAATTTGCAGTCAAACTTACAAGTTTATCCCCATGATCTAATCTCATCATCTGTAAAATTTTCTCCTCTTTTGCTTTACCCTTCTTTTCATTCTTACATTATACACGCGGGGGTTCTTCATCTGCTTCAATTTCTTTATTTTCGATCTAATAAAAATCAAATACATACATATGTAAAGTTAAACCAAGATAAACGTAAATATGAGGGTATTAAATGCAAATGTGCAAATTATTGCAATGGTAAAACATATTAGTTCTCAAACGCATTTCAATTTGTAATAACAATCATAATGTAATCTTTCCATTTTCTCTTTCACAAAAAAATATCCCCACCTAGTCCTATTTTATGATGATAAACATTTTGGAACGCGCCATTTTACCTCTAGCCTGATTTTCTTTAAAAAACACAAAAATCACAGTGTTGGGATTAAAAGCCTTCCTGATGCTGTTAAAGATTAATGCTGCTCAAGTAAGATAGTGACGATGATGTTCTTCAGGAAAAAGATTACCAATGTGGTTAGACTGTATAGAGTAAATATGTTTACTAATGCTAAGTACTTAGTTTGTATTGCTAGTTAATATAAAACTCTGCTAGTATAACTTAGTCTGCTTAGTATAAAGTAGTATGCTGGAGAACTAAATAAAATATTTGCCGTGTTTAATACTCTTTGGAAAAAAGTTAATGCTGCCAGTGGGAGTTAATGCTGACATTGAAAGTTACTATTGCTAGTTCAAGTTAAGTCTGTCAGTGGAAAAGTTAATGTTGCTGGATTGTTAAAGCTGCTGAGAAGATTACATCTGCTTATTATGTAATGACATATAGACTTAAATAAAGATGACTAATTAAAATCTTGTATGCATCGGTGGTCGTGTAGTTTACAAACTCGACCCATTCTTCTGCTTTCACAATTGCACTATACATGGCCGGGAGTTCATTCAGTTTCAAAGGTGTATTTAGTATTGGGCAATAATATGTATTTTCTCTCAGATTCATTTGAAATCTTAGCACATTTACCAAGAGACAATGCATTACCAAGTTTCCTGACTGTCAAGTCCAATATCAAAATATCGCCTACCAAGATTAACCACAATGTCTGTTAACTAGTTGCAACATAATGTAAATGCATAGATAAACTTTATGTGAGTACGGGTTTAAAAATGTATATATGTACCTGATTTTATCCCATAGTTTATCTCTTGATTCTTTATCCACCTTCTTCCAGGATAGAATCTTCAAACCTATGTGCTCACGAACAAGATCTCCTAAAAAATCAAAAATAGTGCTCTGTGTAACCCTGATACCCTATTCAACGCATCAAAGGTTACCTTGATCTTTATTCCACCAGGTTTGCCATATTCCCTGTGAACTTATTTAGCCTGGTTATGCCCCCTCTTAAATAGTTTTAGATCTGTATGGATTGGTTCCATCCGCATCTTCTGCATGGTTGGTTCCATCCGTTCTTCATCATAGAATACTTCTCGGATTCTATCTAAATTTCATTCATTTTCATATTATAATTAACCAAAAGATCAAGATCATCGGCTTGAATTTCCACCATATGATTTCTGAAAATGGATTATTTTTCATGACTCTTGGCAAAACCAAGGTGTAAAAGAAAATGATTATGGCTTGAAGTGTAATGGTGATAGAAGAATTTGATTTTTTTTTGTTTTGGTAGTGGCAAGTCTTTTGTTGGAGTGAAATTCAGTGTTTATGATGAATATGAAAGGGCTCTTTTTTTGGAAACTGATATGCATTTAAAAAAATTTCGAAAGTGATGCATTTAAAAAATTTTGGATAAAATTTTTGGCTCCAACTTCTTTTAAATTAACAATTTAATTATTTAAAAAAATTTCATTTTTGGAACAATATGCATTTTTGGCTCCAAAACTGCTTTTTTTTCTTCCCAAACTACTGCTGGTTATACAGTTAATGATGCCAGTGGGATGTTGTTGCTGCAGTTGAAAGTTACTACTGCTAGTTCAAAGTTAAGACTGACAGTGGAAAAATTATTAAATATTTAATGAGCTGGATTGTAAAGCTATTGAGAGATTACACTGCTTTATATTTGAAAGGACCCATTACCCCAATAGCTTTTTTATCAAAATATGTATTATTGTTAGTGACCCATATAATTTTTCCTGTATGACCCGTATCTAAAAATACAAAAAAAATTAAAACAACATTATACTAAGATCGTGTGTATTAATTACTATCCTCAACAAGATACAAGTATTAACTGCATGAATTTGTTGTGATTCCACAGCTTTATAAAGTTTGATACCCAAAAAAAATTAGTTAACTTGATTACCAAAAACACTGTTTTAAGAGAGTACTACATGAAATAAAACATAATGATGAATCCTTTCATCCAACTTCAAACATGAAACTTTCTTTTCCCCTGTTGACTTGGTTTGCACTCTTTTCTACGGTGTCTCATTCGATATTTCTTCACAATTTATCATATGTTTCAAATTTAGCTGTACAAGCACACATCCCTGTTTTGCGAATAGGGCTTTTCAAGATGACTTTGGAATTGGCTTCTTTACAACTAGTAGATAGATAATCCTCAGCTGTGTCATATCATACCATTAAAGCAATTCTTTTTTGGATGTGGGATCCTTAGACGCCTTGCAATTGATGGCCCTTCTTAGGTATATGATTAGTGATGGGCCCCTCATAGAAAACCTTTGTTTTCATTGACACTGTCTGAAGTAATATGCTTAATTATTTATGCAAAAAAAATTTAAAAATCAACTAAGTCTGGTAAGTCGTTGCCCACAATACAGATGCAAGCGCACCTTTTAACCCACATTACAGATGCAAACATTAACAGGGCCCTTACACCCCAAATAACCACTAACTTGTTAATAGCTAAACCCATCAGCCCGACACTTACAAAATATTGCTTAAACCAAACAGCACCCTATGATTGCAAATAAGCAATATAACCTAATCAAGAAACCTAACTCTGCTAATAAGCTAAACCAATAACCACCATTGTATGTAATAAGCTAAACATAGAATCCCCTAAGTTTCTGTTAATAAGCTTAATCCTATAAACCAATTACTAATGCTAATAAGACTTAACCCACAGGCCCTAATCTGCAACTAAGCTAAAACCAAGCAGCCCTATTTTACTAATAAGAAAATAACCTAATCAAGAACCTAAGTTCTGCTATTAAGCTAAACCAAAATAAGAACACCAAATGACAAACCTTTACTCATTCTAGATGATGACGATTATGGATTGCTTATGTGGTTTCGAATTAGAGTTGTGTTTTGATTATTGGGTTGATTAGAGGAAATTGTGTTTCAATTAGGGTTGTGTTTGATTATTGGGTAGGGTTGTAAGTAGATTACCTATGGACTAACCCTATTTTAAAAATATAAATTAAATTATTAAAAGTTTATAAAGTTAATGAAGAATTAATTAATATAAACGTTTTTAATTTGTGTTTTTATGAAAGATAATTAATGATAATAATAAATTAAAGTTTATAATTTGTGATTTTAAATTAAAATAGTAGCTTTAAAAAATTACAAAAATTAGCTATAGATATTTAAAGATCTCGTGTTATTTCTGCTTGTTACTCGAAAGTTTTATTAAGTGTGGGGTCTTCAAAAATGAATTTTTATCGTGGTTGGAGCTTAAGTTAGTAGTATCATCGATAACATTATTTGAAGATGAATTAAGAACCAATAGAAAATGGAGGTAGCTCCTCAAACTGGTTCTATCCATCCTCGAACATTCTCAACAAAACTATTTGTAGTTTTCCTATGAAATATACGACAATTCCATTAGAAAATCATTTGTGTCTCAATTAATTCTATGCATAGTCATTTGTGGATAGTATTGACCCCTACTTGTAAAGCCATGATTGTTAAATTGTGGAAAGAGTGTGTTAGCCTACGTTCGAGATAGATGTGATACGCTATAAGCATGATATAGTTAACCTAGAATAAATATCCAAGTTTTCACATTTCATAAATCTTTAGTTAAAAGAAGATCTGTATGGTAAAATACCACATTGGCCTAACATCACTATGTTTTCTTCTTCTTTGTCGCAATAGTCGTTATATATTGCATATATGAAGCTCATGTCAAATAATACTAGTATGTCTTGTCCGATTATGGTGTTCACATTAGTTTGTTCGTAGTATTTTTATCGTGTCTAATCATCGTGTGTAAAATTTAATGTTTAATAGATTTACTTAGCTCGTTTTATGGATTTTTGTTAACTTGTAGGTCATTATTGTTAATGTCGGGCCTTGATAATCTTACGAATATTCATTCTCACAGTTAACTCAAATATGTATAAAGAGAATACTCAGATGTTAAGTTTGTGTTTTAAATGTACTTTCACTGTATGCTTTTCGGGTTTCAAAGTTATTAGATAATAAACCAGTAGGTTGCAAAAGTGCGCGAATGCGAATTGCTTTAGTTTTGGGTTATCTTTCGGTGTAAGGTTTGTCGTAGTTCATCAAGATTTTCTTAAAAATCAAACTTATATTTGTTATAAACAATTCATAATGTGATTTTAAAACGCCAATAGAAAATTGATGGTAGCTCGTCAAACTGGTTGTATCCGTCCTCGTAGACAACATTCTCAACAAACTATACGTCGTTTACCATGAATACACTTGTAAAGATTGACACTTGTAAAGCCATAATCGTAGAAAGATTGACACTTGTAAAGCCATCTAGAATTATTTGTGTCCTCAATAAATTCTATGCATAGCAATTTGTGGAAATATTGACAATTGTAAAGCCATAATCGTTAAATGTGGAAAGAGGGTTAGCCTCAGTCGAGATAGATGTGATAGCTAGAGCATGTATGGGTTAATGAAAAGTCACCTACAAACCCCGTAGTGTGGAACCTAGAACACAATATACAAGTTCAGATTTCATAACATCTTTAGTATTTTCTATTGTTTTTTGAATGTTAATACTATAAGAAGAACAATAAAAATGATGACATTAAAAACCTAAAACAAGTATTAAAACAATAAAGCTAATTTGAAAAATTCAAACTTAATTAATAATTTAAAAACTAATTTGAAAATTATTTAAAAACTTTTAAAACTAAAAATACAAAATCTTAAAACTTATTTTTGTAAAACTAATTATTATAGCAAATAAGCTCAAAACAGATAGTCTATAAGAGGAATACAAAACAAGGTATAATTGAAAAAGACCCAAGGGCGGAGATGGTTGAGGTCTTGGTGTGAGGGGGAGGTCACAGGTTCGATACCTGTGGCTTCCTTTTTGGTATTTCCCTCCTCAAAATTTTTAAAAAGCCCCCCATAATGACTACTATCGAACCGATTGTGAAGGTATTGTTATACGAAAATCCAAGTGAAGCATGTCGTGCTCAAGTTGTCACACTCTGTTTAAGGATTTATATTTGTCTGCAGAACCTGTTTAAGCTTTTGTTTTGCTGCAAATACTCTTGTAAAGGATTTCAATTTATCTATTAATTGTTTACTTCAGGTTTGGTTGATGTGTTTGTATATATTGTATCTTGCTTAAGCTGTCAATGCAAGTGTATTTAATATGACATAAACATTAACTACACTGGCATTAGGTTAGTTCATACTTGTATTTATACACGAGGCATTACCACGCCCGTGCGTTGCAACAGGCTAGGTCGTGGGTTGTTACTTAGTCGCAATTATTGTAATTTGAAGGTTGTGTTTATTTTTATAAAACTTTCCGCAAATGTAGCGATTGTCTTGCTGTAATTGGATGCACGTTAAAAATTGTTTCTTATGGTTTTAGTTTTTGAGTATACTTTGGGTTTAGTTCGGTATGTTTATAAACGATTAGGGGTTTAGTTTGTGTGTTTTAAAAGAATTGGGGGTTTATAGGTGTGTTTTTTAAATATGAGGGGTTGAAGTTTGGGGAATATAGATCTATATAACACTGTATGTGTGAATGACCGCT
>BQNB010019379.1:12632-57319 GCA_026074375.1 Tanacetum coccineum | reverse complement strand
AAATCCAATAGCCCTATCTTGCTACTACTTTTCTTGAGTCTTCATAATTCAAAAAATCAATAAACTTGAATGCGTCTATACCTTGTAGCAACAGTAGCAGTATTAACCAAAACCTTTAGGGTTTTGGTTTATTATTTAAGACCAGCAAAACAAACGCAAATCAACACTCCTTGATAACTGTTAATGAGCAGTGGATCTTTTTATACGAATTAAGGTTTGTTGAAACACTAGTAGTTTGTCTTGCAATTGTTCCATCAGACCTTGTACCATCATTTAAACTTGAAACTGAATTATTTACTTCATCATAATCCATTCCTTGAAAAGATTATTGATGGCGGCCTAAATTTTTTAAGGGTTTGTAGACAACAACTCCATCATGCTTTCTGCTCTCGTATTCTTTCTTCTTCTTCCTTCGAATTAGGGTTTGTTTAAAAACCCTAATGTTACCGAATTAGCTCACTCATCAAAAACAGAAACCACACTTATAAAACCTTGCAGATCCTAGATATCATGAGCCACCAGGCTCTGATACTAATTATAGAGTTCGATCTAGGCTGATCTAGGATTATAAATAACAATGAACATAAATACAAAATTAGACAATGTTATTTTAACAAGGTTTTACATTCATACACCAAGCCCCAATTCTATATGATCAGTATAGAACAATTACCTAACTGTAACAGGGTCAAAGACCTTGAGGCTACACCAAACCAACTAGATGTCTACATCTTTACTTGTGCATGCAAAAACAATGTCTAGGGATCACTTTATATATATAGTCCATAAGACTTATAAAGAAAACTAATTGTATTAGGAAACTAAATCTTCCTAATCTTTATCTTCATATCTTTGACCAAATCTTCTAGATTCCTCCATCTTTGTAAAATTCCAATCTTAACAACTTTGATCATGTTGTTTTCCTTTTGTTTCATTCTTGTTTTATTGTTTTGTATCATTAAATCAATAAATCCCAACAGAAGTTGACTAGACAATACTTGAAGGAAGTAGTCACGAGGCATGGTGTGCCAGTTTCGATCATTTCTAATCAAGATGGTAAGTTCACATCCCAATTCTGGCAATCGCTTTAGAAGGCTTTAGGTACTCAATTGAATATGAGTACGGCTTATCACCCTCAAACCGATGGTCAAAGTGAGAGGACCATCCAAACCTTAGAAGACATGTTGCGTGCTTATGTGATCGATTTTGGAAAAGGTTAGGATAGGCATCTACCTTTGGTGGAATTTTCGTACAACAATAGTTATCATATGAGTATCAAAGCTACACCATTCGAAGCACTGTACGGTCGTAAGTGTCGATCACCTGTCTGTTGGGCTGAGGTTGGAGATGCTTAGCTAACTGGCCCTGAGATCGTTCACATCCAAATCAAGAAACGTATTCAAGCTGCACGTGATAGACAGAAGAGCTACACCGATAGAATACGTAAGCCATTAGAGTTTCAAGTTGGCGATAAGGTTATCTTAAAAGTATCGCCGTGGAAAGGGGTGATACGTTTTGGCAAACGAGAGAAGCTGAACCCTCGTTATATTGGACCTTTCAAGGTTCTTACCAAAGTTGGAACAGCCGCTTACCGACTTGAACTCCCGGACCAACTAAGCTGCGTTCATAGTTATTTTCACATTTCCAATATAAAAAAGTATCTTTCCAACGAACCGTTAGCTATCTCATTGGATGAAATTCAGATCGGTGACAAGCTTAATTTCATCGAGGAACTGGTTGAAATCATGGATTGCAAAGTCAAACGTTTGAAGCAGAGCCGTATCCCAATTGTGAAAGTCCGTTGGAATTCTAGGCGAGGTCCTGAGTTTACTTGGGAGCGCGAAGACCAAATGAAGAAAAAGTACCCTCATCTTTTTGCTAACCCTGCATCTACGTCTAAATTTACGTCTTAAGCTTTGAGGACAAAGCTCTTTTAACGGGGGAAGGATGTCACACCCAGTAAATTTTAGGTCATTATTTTAAACTTTTCCGATCATTAATTTTGACTTTTATACGTTACGTTTGAATCTGGCAATTTTTCGGGAAGTTGTCCTGCGTAAAACTGAAAATCAACGTCGGATGCGTTTCGGCTTTGGACTTGGATTAGTCAACGTGTTATATGCATTATTTTACCATTTTAAAGTGTTATGTAGGTCACGTTAACTTTTTTTGACGATTAAACTTTTTTTGCGACGTCGTATATTATTAGTATTTCTAGTCAAACGGAGACCCGGAAACCCGTAATCTTTTCATGTAAACTTTAGTTATCGTATATCTCGGGTTTAGAAGTAAAAAATTTCATGGTTACCCCTCCCCTCTACTCAAATCACATGCACAAACACATATCAAATTAAATGGGGAGGAATCTTTTACCTTTAATTTGAAATTCAAGCATCGCATGCAAAGATGGTGACATTTTATATGCATGCTCCTATGCATGAGTTGTATTCTTACACAACTTGTCCTCATGCACCCATGGAGGAACAAAACTCTACTAAGATAATTTTTAGAGTCTTGATTTAATTAATGTAGCTAGTGATCAAACCATGAACCCTCCTCCCCCTTTGGCTTGTTACGTCAAAACCCACAACCACACTCACCTTTGGTGTGTGTTGGTCACCTAGACACTTGATACCATGTCCTAAAACCTACCTTCTATCCTATAAATACCATGTTATACCACAACTTAGGGTTACCTCTTATTTCCAAGCCTCTCAAAAACCTTATCTCTTCTTTCTTTCTCTCTTGAGGTCACGAAAAACAAACACCCCTTATAGGGTTTCATTTTCCTTAATTTCTTTCAAGATCCAAGTGTTTTAGGTTGATCTTTGTTCATATCTAAGGTGGTTACAAGTGTTGGTTCTTTGATTCCAACGGTTGGTTCAAGATCTATAGTTAGGGTTAGGGGTGAGCATATGTCCAAGACTGGACCGGACCGGCCAAGACCGGACCAGACCGAGGACCAAAATGGTCCATATTGCCAGACCGCGGACAGGACTGAAATGGTATGGTCCGGTCCGGGTCGGTCTTTGGTCTGGTCCGGTCCTACACAACATTATCATCGGGTTTTTGGTCGGATCGGACCGAGGACCGAATTGGTCTAAAATACCGGACCGCGAACCGGACCGAAATACTTTCGGTCCGGTCGACGATCCAGTATGCTCACCCCTAGTTAGGGTTTTGGTTTATCAAGTGGGTTTTTGCAAAATTTGTTATTGGGTTTAAGATCTAAGGTTTTCTAGTTACATCTTGTGTTCTTTCTTGATTCTTCTCATCTTGTAAGTATTTTCTTGATCCTTCTTTTATCTCTCTCTTTTCTTGATCAAGTCTTATATATATCCTTAGTGTTTGTGTTATTTTCAAAAGAAACTAGTGGGTTTATGAAGTAATAAAGTTTTCATGTGTTCTTGATATTAATAACTTGACTATGGAAAGGATGAGTGATCTTGTGTGTTGCAACAAAGATGGTGATGGGATTGGGATATAAATAAGAGGTAGTGAACAGGGTTGGGTTAGTATAGGCACTATTGTGCAGTTTGGATGGATTTTTGGGAGCATTTGCGAAAAATATGGTTGCTGATCCGATTTTGTTTTAAGGTTTTAGGCGACTTAAAAATGTTTTCATTAGTCAAGAAGGTAGTTTTTAGAGAGCTTGTTTCAAATAGATAGATTTTCATATATCAAACACTAAAAGCAGATTTAAAACGGCCAAGTTATGGCGAAATGAATTTTGAAACACTTTTCAGATAAATAGTTATTTAAGTTGCTGATTGGAATTATAAACTGGGTTTTCGGACACTTTCGAGTTGATTTGAGCTTCTAAAACATTGGCGAAACGTTTATAGACGCTAGTATATTAAGTGGAAACTTTAGAAACGTCACAAATATATTATCGGGATTTCTAAAACGGGAAACTTCTAAAAATAAAAACTTTTGGTATTTATTAGCGAGGCGGACTTAAAAGGGTAGGCGTTTAGTTATCACTAGTGCGTTTTAGGATCATGGACTTATCGAATATTAGGGAACGGTATTAACGTCCTAAAACTTAGAACTTTCCTAAAATAGTAACTTTCTTAAAATAAAAACTTTTCATAAAACACGGCATAATGTAACTATAAACCTTACACTTTCTTAAGGACACGATTTTACTATATAAACTAAAGCGCAAACACTTATGGATGTCTATTTTTCTTACAAGCGTCTTATCCGATGTTTCATGTTTATTTCTCATTTCTAAAGTGCGTATATTAATTAGGTCGCGGTTAGAGTCATTCGTTATCGTTATTTACTTCGTTGAATATCTTGATCACTACTTGCTTAAGGTGAGTTCATAGCCCTCTATTTTTACTACTTTGCTTTACTATTTGGGGTGAGAAACATTGCTTGCTTTTAAACATCGAACACAAATGCTTTACGTTTTCCCAATCTTGTTTACGTGTTGCCTAAGTAGTATTGAAACTTGTATGCCCAAGTTATCATGATCCGTTAGTTACTTATGATCAGTTGGTTTGATAAGTGAGCGCGAGTATTGTAAATAGATCTATTAGGACTAATCATCCCCGTCTGGGTAAGTAGCTCTTACTGGATCAACGGACGTATATCATGTCGAGTGATACAGTGAAGCGCCATGATGACACCCGTCAGGGCAAGTTTATTAAGCATTATGCATGCTTTCATTACATTTAGCCTCGGTGTCATGAGCTTAGTGCAACGTAAATACCTTTTTTATGTGATATTGTATTTGTTATAATAGTCACATGCGTTTTGCAAAATTTGTGGTCCATTCTTATATCAAATTCAAACCTATGAATTCACCAACTTTATGTTGACGTTTTAGCATATTTTTCTCAGGTGCTTAGCTGTGGATGTCTTTGATTGCTATATGGTGTTGCCTTGCATTAGGCCAATTTTCAAGAACTATTATCATCTGTTTTAACATCGTTGTCAATTTCTAAAACTTATATTTGCTTCCGCATATTATCTATGAACCTATGTAAAACTTTAACTATTTTCATTTAATGCAACGATGTTGGATTTCTAAACGTACCCTTAGAGGTCGTTCTTTATATCTTGTGTGATGTATATTATGATGCCACGTCCCTGGACACGTGTTTCCGTCCAGGCCCCGTTTGGGGGTGTGACACAAATAACAAAATTTGATATGTAATAAAGTTACCCTTCTACAACAAACGTAAGTTGCACTACACTAGGCCATGCACTATGAAGTGTAACAAATACGAGAGAGTTGGCCATATGACTAGAGATTGTAGGAGGCTCGTTTCTATAATGACTTAGAGACTACAGTAGCAAATTAGAAACCTTAAGTACCTATTATGAGTATGGAAAATCGAGACATTACAAGAGTGATTATCCAAATCTAAACCGTGCGAACCGTATTAGGAAGTAAAAGCTCCTAGGAACTCTAACACCGTCAAATATAATGCTAATGCTTAAGGAGAGATTTCTCATGCCTTGCCTAGTGAAACCTAAATAGACTTAGACTGTAACCCCTAACTGTTTTGCACTAGTACTTCCCTATGAATTTCGTGTATTGATTGGATGATTCTAAACCATCTGTTCATTTTGTGTCATGACGATTTCGTCAGTTACACTTCAATTCTCTAATAATTTATGTAAGGTACTCCTTAAATCTATTACCGTCTTACAACCCATTTCATTATTATTTTATAAACCGTTCTACTAGTATAAACTATTTGGATGTTATCGTATAAACTATACTAGCATCGTCTTATAAACAATACTGTCATTTGTAAACTGCATATTTTTTCTCTCCCGTCAGTCTACAAACCGTTTTGCTAAACAACTTATTAATCACTTTACTATCGTCTTATAAACCATTTCACTATTGGTTAACAAACTATTCTGATATCATCCTATAAACTATTTCATTGTCGTCTTATAAACCATTTTGTCATTATCTTATAAATTATTCTACTATCATCTCATAAACTATTTTCGCCATCATTTTACAAACTAACGTGTTTTCATCTTTTAACCTATTTTGTCGTCGTTTATAAACTCTTTTACCATCATTTTATAAACCATTTCGCTAACATCTTATAAACTATCTTGATATCATCCTACAAACTATTTTGTCAACATCTTATAATTAACCTACTATTACCCCATAACTTATCTAGATATCATTTAATGAACTAATTCGTTTTCATCTTATAACCTATTTTATGGTGATTTATAAACTCTTTTGCTGCCCTATTATAAACTACTTTGCAGTCATCTTACAAATCATTTCGTTGTCACCTCATGAACTATTTCGTTGTTACTTATAAACTATTTCGCTGTCAATTTATAAACTATTTTGTCGTCATCTTATAAACTACTTCGTGTCTTTTATAAACTATCACGTTGTCACTTTATAAACTATTGGGTTGTCAGCTCGTAAACTATTTGTTACCGTATTATAAACCCCTTACTGTTACATTATAAACCGTCACGTAATTTCCTCGTAAACTATTTTGCTATCACCTCATAAAATATTTTTTGCTATCTTACAAAATACCTTGTGTCATTATATAAACTACCTTGTTTTCATTGTTACGAACTGTTTCGCTATCTTATAAACCATATTGTGTATACAATGTAACTTCGAGAAACATAACATTAGTTTTGACGAAATGAACATTTCATCGTTAGTCCTTAATTATACATAGCTTGATCACCTATGTATAATTCAGAAAGGACCATGCTATGCTGGGAGTAGTCACCATAAAAATTTTGTCAATTTACCCTTACTTTCCATCTCTATTTTCTTTCTTTTCTCTACATTGTCAACGGGATTATATTGTACTCGTGTTTTATTAATATTTTGCGTGCGTATTCATGAGTCATGTCGGTCACGTGTATTCGCATTCGTAAGCGTCATAACTAAGCAGATTTTCCTCAACCTTAGCATATAGAAACACCATACCCTTAGCCGAGAGACCGAATCCTACTTCTTGTAGTCATGATAATTATAGATTGTAAGAATTTAGAACGTAACAGACTTATCATTCTAATTGGATTATAACCAAGAGAACTAGGAGATTCCTTCGACTGACTTACATTTTAGTCAGTTAGAATCATGAAGATTATAAGATTCTCGAACCGACAAAACTTCTAACCGACCAAAAAGTAAAGCAAGACGAAATTATTACACGAGTCACAATGGAACTCAGTTGATATGAAGCCCACCTTGCTAAGATTAGCCCTTTAAGTGGCATCGTCCCATCCACCACAGATATTAAGTACTTTGTTGAGTTTAGCCGACCAAAAAAAAAAAAAAAAAAAAAGGTCATAGGAGTCAAAGAAATAACTATCATTTGAGATTGTACACTGAATTTTCTGAATCATCTATTCAAGATAGACTTAATACCCGTAGAACTTGGTAGTTTCGACGTTATCATTGGTATGGATTGGTTGGCAAGGTACCACGCCATGATCACTAGCGATTGTTCGTATCCACTTAGGTGATGAAACCTTAACAATTCGAAACAATAGGAGTGATAGGTATGCATCAATAGTTGCTATGACATAGGGAAAGGGGAAAAAACAAAGAAGGAGGAAAGGGAAGGAAAGGGGGGGGAAAAAAAAGGAAAAAAAAAAAGGGAAGAAAAAAAATAAAGGGAAAAAGAGAGGCTATGTTGTTTAATAGATTGGTAGCAGTTGGAGCGGGATAGACCTGAGACTCAAGGCATGTTAGGTTTGGGGGGGTTTGTTGAGAGGCAGAGAGTTGACCGTCTTCGGCGTAGTATGTCGTATGCTCAGAGGGATTTATAAGACCCAGTTCCTCACCCTAGGGAGCTCTAATATTGTTCGTCAAAAAGAAGGATGGATCCTTCAGGATATACATCGACTACCGAGAATTGAACAAGCTAACCGTGAAGAACCGTTACCCGCTACATAGGACTGATGACCTCTTTCGATCAACTACGAGGATTTAGTGTTTACTCGAAAATCGACCTAAGGACTAGTTACCACCAACTAGAGTTCGAGGAAAGGATATTCTAAGACCACATTTAGGACCCGTTATGGACATATCAAGTTTCAGGTCATGCCATTTGGTTTGACCAACGCACCAGAGGTATTCATGGATCTTATGAATCGGGTGTGCAAACCGTACTTGGATAAGTTCGTGATAGTATTCATCGATGATATCTTTATCTACTCAAGCAGAAATAAGGAGTACGAGGAACACCTTAGGCTTATCTTGAAATTGCTTAAGAATAAGGAATTGTACGCCAAATTCTCTAAGTGTGAATTCTGGCTCCCGAAAGTGCAATTTCTCGTCCACGTTGTTGATAGTCAAGGCATTCATAGAGATTCCGCCAAGATTGAGTCAATCAAGGATTAGGTAACGCCTACGACTCCAACGAAGATACGCCAATTCTTAGGTCTTGCCGGTTACTACCAACGATTTATCAAAGGTTTCTCTAGGATAGAGAAGCCTCTAAACCAAACTAACTCAGAAAAATGTGAAATACGAATGGGAAGAGAAAGAAGAGGAAGCCTTTCAACTGTTAATGTAGAAACTTTGTAGTGCACCGATTTTGCCATTACCCGACAGAACAGAAAACTTCGTGGTTTATTATAATGCCTCGCATTATGGATTAATACTATAATGACGGCATGAAGAAGAAGGTGATACTTATGAATCTCTACAACAAAAAAGTTAATTTAGAAGAACTACCCTGACCCCATGACCTAGAATTAGGAGAAATAGTGTTTAGTTTCAAGATTTGGGAACACTACCTGTATGGCATAAAGCATACCATGTTTACAAACCATAAGAGCTTACAATACATTCTAGATCAAAGGGAATTGAACGTGAGACCACGTAGATTGTTAAAAATTGCTCAGTGATTACGATTGTAAGATTCGATAGACAACTTTTAAAAGCAACGTTGCAGCAGACGCTCAAAGCAGAAAAGAAACGAGCTAAAGCCTATTCATGTGGGATCACTTAAGTATGAGACCATTAATTCAAACCTACCGCCACAAATTCATGAGGCACAAGTAGAAGCTCTCAAGAAAGAGAACGTTAAGGATGAGAACCTTCATGATACAGACAAGGATTTTAAGACTTGTTGATAAGTGCTTAATTACACATATCTTTTACCTCTAAAAACGAGCTTAAATGACCAAAAACAGACAAAAACTGCCAAATATATGTTTGTTTTGCATTTGTATTGTGCAGGAAGTGGATATCATCAAAAAGACAGAAAACCAAGCCAAAATGACAAAACTGAGCATGGAATGGAAAAGACTGTGCAAAATCAAGGCCAAAGTCCAAAAATGCCAAAGTCAGAGTCAATACTAAAGAATCAGCAGTCAAACCGGAGCCGGAACTGAAGAATACTATTGGATGTAATCTTTACCCATCTGATGGGCCGGGAAAGCCCAATAGTATATTTATGAAGACTGTGAAGACCAAATGGGCCCTCAATCAATTACAACAGCCCATTTGTGTGCAATTGACAAAGACTGTGAAGACTTTGAAGGCCCAATCCTAGCCCAGTTACAGCCAATCTCAGCCATTGTACACACAAAACCCACTTCATAACCTTATTGGGCTTGAAAAAGCCCAATAACCAAGCCTGTACTTTATTGGGCCTTAAAAAGCCCAATAACATAAGCCTAAACTCAATTGGGCCCAATACAAGCCCAATGGGCCCAACACAAACCCAAGCCCAACAAAAGCCCAATACCCTTTTTTATAAAACTCAAGGACCAAAAATGTAAATTTTAAAAACTTTGTTTTATAATTAAAAATGAAAAAAAATAAAGAAAAGGGGCCAAAAATGCCAAGTTTGAAAGTTGTTTTTATAAAGAAAAATAGAAAAATAAAACACAAGGGCTAGTTTTGCAAATTGCTTAAACCTTCTTTATTTCTTTTAAGTTAAAACAGCAGGGACTGAAATTGCAATTTACCCTAACTCTTTGTTTTCTTTTAGTTATAAACCACAAGGACTAAAGATGTTACTTTCCAAACTCGGTTATAACTGAAAACTTGGGCCAAATAGAATTGAAAAGAGTAAGAAAGGTGAGGGGCTTGGGTTGCCTCTTCCCCAAAGATCCCTTTTAAACCCTGTAACCAACCCGTACCCTCCCCACATTCCCGCCAAACCCAAACCACCTCACCCACGGTTTCTCTTCACCCCCATCCCCTCTCAGTACCCTTCTCATTAATGCCCTAACCTAAACCCACTCAACCCTGTCCCTTATAACCTGCCATGTTGGCAATCTTGGTTAACCCAAGAACATCAATGGCTGAGATGTATGATAAAGTAGCACAAGGCAATCCAAGGGCTGGGAATTGTGTGAAGAATTTCTACACACCCAACTAGCACATGTGAAGCCCCAAAGAGAAGAAAAAGAGCCTCTATAAAAGAGAGAAGTCCAAGCCGAAACAAAAAACCCTGTTTTTACTTTTAGTTAAATTTTTATTAAGTCTTTTTAGAAATTAATGTAATTCAGTCATGTTTTAAGAGTTTAAGTTGTAAGTTTCAAAATTTTAATCAAAGTTTGAGAGTTTTCTTTTGGAAAATTGCTACTACCACTGTTGGAATTTAAAGTCTCATATTATCTCTTTAATTCTGTTTAACTTGTATAAGAATGTGTTAAAATGGATAACCATTACTTGTAATCACCTTTTCTAAGCCTGTTCTTAACTAAAAAACAGTTTACAAGCTCTTTTATATATTTAAGGGGGTGTTTGGTTTAGACCCAAAATGGGTCATAATGAGTTGGTTATGGGTCAAGCTCACTCAGCCAACTTTGGCTGAGTGTGTGAGGTTTATTAAGCCTCTTAAATCACCATTCTTAGTTTAGAAACAAGTTTTTATGTCCCTTTTTGTTTTCTGTCAAAACTTGAATAAGCCAAATCTAGCTAAACCACTTAAGCTGCTTATGCAGCTTAAGCACACCTTATTTGTGCCATTTTGACTATTTCTAGCCAATTTACCAAGCCTTGTTCTGTCCTTTAAAGTCACCAAGTGATAAGCCAAGTGTTTGTGTTTGAATTATTTTTGAGAATCTCCATTTTTAAGCCCAAAATTCAGCAGCTTTTATTGTTTTTTAGGCCCCCAAGTTTTGAAAATAAGCTCATTGGAGAACCCTCTTTATCTGTTTGTGCTTTGTGGTGGCTAAAAAGCTCATATGAGCTTATTGCATAAGCCCAAATAAGCCCCTTGGCCACTGTTTGTACCTCCCCTGGTGCTGAGCACCAAAACTAAGCCCCCTTTTCTAGCTTATTTTATATTAAGCTATAGGTTCTTAGTGCCTTTTAGCATAGCTTATAAGTAGTTCTTTTAGGTTCAGCAGCTTATTTCTATTAGATAGCTTATTTATATAGCTTAATATAACCTTAAAGTAGGCCTTTTTCTCTTTTTATAAAACTGTTAGATATAGCTTATTTAAATACAGCTTATCTTAGGGCTTATTTTAGGTATCCTTAGCTTATCATTAGGACTCCTTAGCATTAAGTTAACTATTCCTTTAGTTTCTTAGCTTTAATAGGAGCTAAAATCAGAAAAAGAAAAAGAAAATAGCCCATAAGCATTTAAGCATTCTGATCCTAAAGAGCTTAATTTTCAGGCATATTCCCTAGGATTTAGACAAAGTGCTTATTACAAAAACTGTTCCCTTAAGCCCCGTGAATAATTTGCTTCTTTTAGGCTTTTGGCTATAAGCACTTTGGACTCAAATCCACCTTGCAATCGGGGGTCCGAACTCATTGTCCATTTGTGTAATTTGTCGATTTTCTAGTTAACTTAGTTAGTACCTTTAGTTAGTAGACTGTTACTTCGTAGTCCTGTTTGCTTACTCTGTTAGTCCTCAGTTTAACATCTGTAACTCTTTTAGTTATTATTTAATTAAATTAGTTAATTTTTATTGTTTAATACTTAATTAAAAACAGTAAAATTTGGGCATTTTTTATATTTTAGAAATTGTGTTAACTTTTTCTTTATTTAATTTTATTTTCTCAGAATTTTTATAACTTTAATTTTTTGTCTTTTTCTATTTTCTTAGTTTTAACTAGTTTTTAATCTTTATAAATTCATAAAAATCCAAAAATTAATAAAAAAATATTTTTCTTTTTTATAAAATTTTCATTTGTCTTTTAGTTGTCTAGAAATTATAAATTTAGGTAGGCTTAATTTTTCTAAATTTCAGTTTTAGACCCGTTTTACCGGGTGCGTCTTACCGTTTTCTTTTCGCGTTTTGCATTCAACGACCTCCGTTTTAGTTCTAGTTTTCATTAATTTTTCAAGTTAAGTTATTAGAATTTTAATTTTGATTTTTAATTTAAATTTAGCATTTAATTTTCCTATTTTTAATATTTAGGTTTCCGATACTTATTCTGTTCCCCGATTTAATTTAGATTTAATTTAGGATTTCCTTTATAACTAATTTTGTTTTCCCGTAGTTTTAAATCCCTATTTCCTATATTTGTTTCCCGTAGATTAAATTAGATTTTATTTAATTAATTTTAGTTGTAATTATATCAGTGTTCATATCATATATTCTCCATCAGTCAATTTCTCTTCAAACCAGGATAATTTTCAATTGCAGCCTCGTTGGGACATACGACCCGGGAATATCTCTTCCGGAATCTTTTTATCATTGATTCTCATATATTTTATTTCTAAGTAGGTCTTGACTTTTTCCCTTTGTCAAGGGTAAAGAGTTTGGATTTGCCTAGTATTTTATATATATACTATTTTGCGAATCAATTTTTGGCGCCGTTGCCGGGGAGGCATTTGCTACGATTTCTATCCGACTTTGATCTGAACTTGTCTTATTATTAATATATCATATTAAAAAAAAAAAAAAAAAAAAAAAAAAAAAAATTGTCCATAAAAAATTAAAATTCACTAATTGGTAAAATACCAAAATATAATATTCTCCACTGAGGTATTATCATAATAAAAGGTCCGTGAACTACTAGTTCCCAATCGAACCTAAAGATTTAAAACTTGCCTTCTGTTTCCACTTACGATATACGCTCACACTCATTCTGATTGACAAACTAAAAAGATGGGTTAAGGAGGGTTTTCCTATGGGGGATAGGGGGGGGAAGGGGGGCCTAGGAACTACGACCCAAAAGGAGAAATAAGCTTCGCGCTATTCCTACTCCTCCGCTCACCTGTGCGTTTTTCATTCTGAGAGCTACCGTGAAGTAAGATTGATTATTTGGCTTAAGTTGTCTATCTCTTGTCCGTTTAAAATAGACTGTGAATATATTTTAAATCCAAAAATCCAAAAAAAAAAAAAAAAAAAAATTAGTGTAACTTCTTTTATTTATTTATTTCCATTTTGTGCATGCGCACTCGATCTCAGTCCCGTGAGCAGCCTCCTCCACCAGAAGGACCGCCAGTTGTTATCGAACCTCTTCGTATAGAATACCCATTTCAGGAAGATCCTACCGTAGAGCCAATGGCAGACACTCGAACTATGGCTCAATTGCTCCAAGCACCCACCGAGGGGTACGAGGACGCAATCCTTATTCCTGAAATTGTGGCAAACAATTTCGAGCTAAAGCATGGGTTAATCAATCTTGTCCAGAACAAACAGTTCTTCGGTCATGACAAAGAAGACCCGCATGCTCATATCCGTTACTTCAACAAGATCACCTCCACAATGAGGGTCCCCAATGTTCCAATTACTACGATTAAGCTTATGCTTTTTCCATTCTCTATCGAGGGAGCAGCCCGAATATGGCTAGAAAAAGAACCCCCTCGATCCATTCAAACTTGGGACGATCTTGTATCCAAATTCATCAATCAGTTCTTCCCTCCTTCTAAGACGACGAATCTTCGCAATGAGATCACCAGATTTCAGCAAAGGTTCGATGAATCGTTTTATGAGGCTTGGGATCGTTTCAATGATCTACTTAGGGCATGTCCACACCATGGATTCTCAGAATTGCATCAACTTGATACATTCTATAATGCTTTGAACATTAATGATCAAGATTCATTGAACTCCGCAGCAGGTGGAAACTTTTTGGACAAAATGCCCGCGAATGTTTAAAAATCTCGAGAGCAAGTCCAAAGTTCGTCAAACACGAGCAAATCTGTTGTTGCCAAGGTAAGTACGACTCTTCCACCCCAGCGTTTCATCTGATGTTGCTGAACTTAGGATATTGTCCGAGCATTGCTCTTAGACAAAAAGAACCAAGCTTCAGCTACCAGCTCCACTCCTCACCTGTCAAAGCAGTTGAGCTAAGTTGTGTTACTTGCGTGGTTGCCCATTCTCACCAAAACTGTCACCACTCAGTGGCACGTTTATCGGTACAACATTCTGAGTATGTGTCACAATCCGCTGCAGCTAATTTACAACCAAGAAAGCTCCAATTTCCGACCTCAATGGTTTCAAGCATATTAGACCTCCAGGTTTCCACCGTTCAGAACTCTCAAGCTAATAATGCTAACAATTTCAATCGGGGGAATAACTTTAACCAAAACCGGGAGAGCAATTTCAACCAAAACAGAGGTGGAAATTTTAACCAGTCCAATTTCAGTCAGAATCAACTTCATAGACCCCAGGTTAATCAGTCTCCAGCTTATCAAGCCCCCGTTCCTCAGACACACAGTGTCACCAAGAACGATTTTGACAACTACGTCAAGGCTAATGATGCTATCATGAGAAACATGCAAAATAACCTCCAAAACCAGGGTCAGAGCGCGCAAATCGAAACAGCCAAATTGAACAATCAAATGGCAAATCTGACTGATATGTTGGCTAAGTTTGTAACTGCCAATACCGCTTCTACTTCAGGGTCAGGGACACTCCCTGGTAACACAGTTACTAACCCTAGAGAAGACTTAAAGGGTATCACTACCCGAAGCGGTGTTGTCATATCAAGACCTCCAATTCCTACTTCTATCAGTATTGAAGCCAATACCCGAGTAACAAAGTGACAAGAGCACCCTTCTGTGCCAAAGTACTGCACCCTTCCAACCTCCGTAGGTCCCTGAACCAATCTCAACTCCAGTTCATTGAGCCCATTGGTTTCCTCCTGTTGTTGCTTCCCGTACCAAACACTAAACCTTCAGTTTCTCTTCCATATCCTTCGAGGCGTGATAATGAAAAGAGCCGTAATCAAGCTAATGAACAAATCGACAAATTCTATGAATTCTCAAAGAGATGATTTCGAGAATTAGCTTTACGGATGCACTTGTTTTAAATGTGCCCAAATTCGCCTCGACTCTAAGAACCTTACTTGGAAATAAAGAGAAACTTACTGAAGTGGCTCGAACTTCCAATGAACCCTGTCTTGCTCGAACTTCGATGAATGAACATTGTTCGGCGGTCATCTTGAACAAGTTACCCAGAAAACTTGGAGACCCCGGCAAGTTCCTGATTCCTTGTGAATTTCCAGGGATGGATGAATGCTTAGCATTAGCCGATCTCGGTGCTAGCATTAATCTAATGCCATTTTCAGTCTGGGAAAAGCTTTCACTTCCTGATCTTACTCCAACTTGCATGACACTCGAACTTGCGGATCGATCAATTTCTAAACCAATGGGAATTGCAAAAGACATCTCCGTTAAAGTTGGTGTATTTCACTTTCCAGCCGACTTTGTGGTTGTAGATTTTGAGCCAGACCCCCGAGTCCCTTTAATTCTCGGGAGGTGCTTCTTAAAGACCAGTCGTGCTTTGATTGATGTGCACAAGGGTGAATTAACTCTTAGAATAGGAAGTGAAGCCATCACTTACAATTTGGATCAGACTTCGAGATACTCGGCCAATTACACTCACATGACGGCAAACAAGATTGACGTCATTGATATGGCTTGTGAGGAATACTCTCAAGAAGTTCTTGGTTTTACTGATATAATCGCGAGTGGAAATTCCACTCCGTATTATGATCCAATTGTTGCTACTTCTTCTCCTACCCTAACTCCATTTGGGGATAGTGATTTCTTGCTTCTCGAAGAAGCCGACTCTTTCCTTGGTCTAGCAGATGATCCGGATTGTCCAGCATATAATCCATTCTACTATGATCCTGAGGGGGACATCCTGCTTCTAGAAGCAATTTTGAACAGTGAACCACCACCCCCACTCCCAAATCATAAACAATATATGCCTGGAGGTAGGAAAGAGCTCAAACTCTGTGAAGCTAAAACCATTGAACCTTCCGTTCATGAACCTCCCGAGGTTGAACTCAAGGAACTGCCTCCCCATCTCGAGTATGCATTTTTGGAGGGCGACAACAAGTTGCCCGTCATTATTGCTAAAGAGTTGGATGTTGAGGAAAAATCCGCTCTCGTAAAGGTGCTAAAGTCCCACAAGCGAGCTCTCGCTTGGAAACTTTCTGACATTCAGGGTATCAACCCGGAATTTTGTACCCACAAGATTCTTATGGAAGAGGACTATGCACCAGCAGTCCAACATCAAAGAAGAGTAAATCCAAAAATCCACGATGTTATTAAAAAGGAGGTTGAAAAACTTCTCGAAGCTGGATTGATTTACCCTATCTCCGACAGTCCCTGGGTTAGCCCGGTACATTGTGTACCAAAGAAGGGAGGAATAACTGTGGTAGTGAACGAGGAAAATGAGTTGATTCCAACTCGTTTGGTTACCGGATGGCGGGTATGCATTGACTATCGTAAGTATCGTAAGTTAAATGAAGCCACCCGAAAAGACCACTTCCCTCTACCGTTCATGGACCAAATGCTTGAGAGATTAGCGGGGAATGAATACTACTGTTTCCTCGATGGTTTCTCCGGTTATTTCCAAATCCCCATTGACCCCCGTGATCAAGAAAAGACTACTTTTACTTGCCCATACGGAACGTTTGCCTACCGTCGCATGCCTTTCGGCTTATGCAATGCTCCAGGCACGTTTCAACGATGTATGTTAGCAATCTTTCATGACATGGTTGAGAAGACGATGGAAGTCTTTATGGACGACTTCTCGGTCTTTGGGAATTCTTTCCAAAACTGCCTCTCCCGTTTAGACCACATGCTTCAAAGGTGTGAAGACACCAACTTAAGTCTTAACTGGGAGAAGAGCCATTTTATGGTCAAAGAGGGCATTGTCCTCGGCCATAAGATTTCTAAGAAAGGGATTGAGGTTGACAAAGCCAAAATCGATGTCATTGCAAAATTACCTCATCCCACCACCGTCAAAGGAATTAGGAGTTTTCTCGGTCATGCCGGTTTTTACCGGCGGTTCATTCAGGATTTCTCAAAAATATCCCGACCAATGACCCATCTCCTTGAGAAGAATACTCCATTCATCTTTTCCGATGACTGCATTCGAGCTTTCCAAACATTGAAAGATAGACTTACGGAAGCTCCAATCTTGATTGCTCCAAACTGGGACCTTCCATTTGAGCTTATGTGCGATGCAAGCGATTTCGCCATAGGTGCAGTTTTGGGGCAACGTCATGAGAAACATTTTCGGCCTATCCACTATGCTAGTAAGACCTTGATTGAAGCACAAACGAACTACACTACGACTGAAAAAGAATTACTTGCCATAGTGTATGCTTTCGAGAAATTCAGGTCTTACCTCATCATGAACAAAAGCATAGTGCATACGGACCATTCCGCCCTTAAGTATCTCTTTGCAAAAAAGGATGCCAAGGCGAGATTGCTCCGATGGGTTCTCCTCCTCCAAGAATTTGACTTCAAAGTTATTGATACTAAAGGAGCCGAGAACCTCGCAGCCGATCATCTGTCCAGATTGGAAAACCCGTATGAAAACGTCAATGATCCTAAAGAGATAAATGAAAGTTTTCCTCTTGAGACGTTAAATATGGTGACCTTTCGTGGAGATTCTAGAACCCCGTGGTTTGCCGACTTTGCAAATTACCACGCGGGTAACTTCGTTGTGAAGGGCATGTCAACCCAACAGAAGAATAAGTTCTTCAAGGACGTGAAACATTATTTTTGGGATGACCCCTTCTTGTTTAAAATTTGTGCGGATCAAGTGATCAGGCGATGTGTGCACGGCAATGAAGCTCTTGAGATTCTCTCAGCTTGCCACAATGGACCCACCGGGGGACATCATGGTGCAAACCTCACAGCCAAAAAGATCTTTGACTCCGGTTTCTTCTGGCCCACCATCTATAAAGATGCCCACGAGTTTGTCAAGAACTGTGACTCGTGCCAACGTCAAGGAAAAACTTCACAACGTGATGAGATGCCTCAAAACTCCATCCAAGTTTGTGAAATCTTTGACATGTGGGGCATCGACTTTATGGGCCCGTTCCCGTCTTCACGAGGGAACAAGTATATTCTCGTGGCAGTCGACTATTTGTCAAAATGGGTTGAAGCGAAAGCGCTCCCCACCAATGATGCCCGAGTAGTTTGCAAATTTCTGAAATCTCTCTTCGCCAGATTTGGTGCTCCCCGTGCAATCATAAGTGATCGCGGAACCCATTTTTGTAATGACCAGTTTGCAAAGGTCATGCAGAAATATGGAGTTACTCACCGTCTCTCCACCGCTTATCACCCACAAACAAGTGGGCAAGTGGAAGTATCAAATCGTGGCTTGAAAAGAATCCTTGAAAGGACCATAGGTGAAAACCGTGCCTCCTGGTCGGACAAACTAGATGATGCACTATGGGCCTTCCGCACAGCTTACAAAACACCCATCGGGTGTACTCCTTACAAGCTTGTGTATGGAAAGGCATGCCATCTTCCGATCGAGCTTGAGCACAAAGCCTACTGGGCCTTAAAGCAAGCAAACTTCGATCCTATAATTACGGGTGATCACCGGAAAGTTCAACTCAATGAACTTAATGAACTTCGTGATCATGCCTATGAGAACTCTTTGATCTATAAGGCCAAAACAAAGAGGCTCCATGACTCCTCCAAGAACAAAAACCGTGTTTTCAACATGGTGACGAGTCCTCCACTTATTCCAGATTAAAGATATTACTCGGGCAAACTATGATCCCCGTTGTAATTGGCCTTTCACCAACACTAGAGTATTTCCGTACGGCACGTTGAGCTTCTCAACCTAACGGGCCAAATTTCAAAGTGACTGGTCCATCGCGTCACATTACTTTGGAGGGAAACGTACCACAACTGGTAGTTCCAGATCTCCAAACTTTCCCCAAGGTCAATAAATCCTTTGTGATGGGTCAAGCTCGCGACCCAAAACAAGCGCTCGTGGAGCACCATGCTTTAACCCGTATGTTGTTAAAGTGATTTGTTGTAAGAATAGCTTGTCCTTTTCAATTACCCTGTGTTTCATGTTGTTTTAATTGTTTATAGTCCAGGATTGCCCGGAATTGTGAAGATTCTCAGTTTGTCATTCATCAAGAGTTTTCACATCTTCACTTCAATTGGAATCGAAATCCGTAATCTATCGACTAAACGTTATATCTTTTGGCATACCTCATAAAATGGCCTTAGGATTAATGTAGTACCCTTCAAAACATCGAGGACGATGTTTAGTTCTAGTTTGGGGGTATCATCGATTGATGTTGCTGCAACATTGTACAAAGTAAACCCGTTTTTACACCAAATACCAAAAAAATGAAAAAATTGAAAATTATTCAAAGATAAATAAGTGTTTTGTCGACGTTTTGCTTTTCTATTTTGGGAAGAATAAGAATAATTTTTGACTTGATCGGGCGTGTTGAGCCCTAGCTAGTTCCTTTAGGCCAAGCTTTCACGAATTCTAATAGCTTTGAATTTAAAAATGTGAAGAACGAATATGATAGAGTTAATATAAGTTTATGTGCTAAGCAAGATTCTTCTAAAACTAATACGAGTAACTTATGGTTTTTCTCTCCCGTGAATTTCAAATCCACCTACCATACGTACTCAATTTAATCAACTAAGTCAATCGAGGTTTTCAGAAAAGACTTCAAATTTGAAACTTGAGTTTTCCAAAACGAGATTTTATAGGATTAAAGATAAATGCCAAAGAAGCATGAATGAAATGTGAATGCAAAAATGCATGAATATTGAAATTTTGCCAATGAAGCATGCAGTTGATATTATGGAGCAAGTTAAAGATGTGTCGTGATATCCCACTCCGCTAGCAACGAGGTGGGGGTTCAAACTAAGACGTCTTTACTTCTAGGGATTTGGTGTGTCGTGATATCTCACTTAGAAGAAAGGTCTAGGTGAGGGTTCAAACTAAGACACCAATCCTTAGCCATATTAGGAATAAGGTGTTGATGTGATTTCCCACTACGCTAGCAACGGGGTGGGTTTTCAAACTAAGAACACCGGTCGTTGGTTGTGATATCTTACTCCGTTAACCACGAGGTAGGGGTTCAAACTAAGCAACGCATTCCTAGCTTAAAGAACTTATGATTATGATGTTAAAAATGTTGCAAAAAGTTCTAAAGTTTAAATCTCGAAATCAAGTTACGAAGTCTTAATAAGTTGTTGCTTTGAGTCATGATTCATCTTGAATTATGACTATGAAAATAAGTTGGTCTATGGTTAAATTAAAATGAGTACACACATTCAATCGTATATCCATGTTGGGAGTTGAAAGTTCACAAGTCATAAGTATGAGGGCTTAACATCTAAACTTATATCAACAATGATCTTGTTTAATTGCTTAGCTTGGAACTTGTGAAAAATCGAGGACGATGAAATTATCCGTCAGGACATCCGTAGATCACTCTACGGACGCTTCTCATTCTATGATCCCAGTATTAATAAATAAAGAAAGTCAAACTTGTTAAAAAATGAGAAAATCCAAAAATATTAGTTGTAGTTAGTGTAAATTCAGAAAATGGTGAAAACGGGGCTTACATGTTTACTTCATAACATTGCGTGAGGACACACAATACCTTAGTTTGGGGGATTTGATAAGTGCTTAATTACACATATCTTTTACCTCTAAAAACGAGCTTAAATGACCAAAAACAGACAAAAACTGCCAAATATATGTTTGTTTTGCATTTGTATTGTGCAGGAAGTGGATATCATCAAAAAGACAGAAAACCAAGCCAAAATGACAAAACTGAGCATGGAATGGAAAAGACTGTGCAAAATCAAGGCCAAAGTCCAAAAATGCCAAAGTCGATGATCCAAACTGAAGAATCAGCAGCAAACCGGAGCCGGGAACTGAAGTAATAACTATAAATGCAATCTTAACCATCTTGATGGGCCGGGAAAGCCCAATAGTATATTTATGAAGACTGTGAAGACCAAATGGGCCCTCACTCCAATTACACATCCCCATTTTTGTGTGCATTTGACAAAGACTGTGAAGACTTTGAAGGCCCAATCCTAGCCCAGTTACAGCCAATCTCAGCCATTGTACACACAAAACCCACTTCATAACCTTATTGGGCTTGAAAAAGCCCAATAACCAAACCCAAACCCAGTGGGCCCAATACAGGCCCAATACAAGCCCAAAAGCCCAACAACAAAAGCCCACAACCCTTTTTACAAAACTTAAGGGGCCAAAAGTGCCATGTTTGAAAGATGTTTTTATAAAGAAAAATGAAAAAAATAAACCAGAGGGACCATTTTTGCAATTTATCAAAACCTCTTTTATTCTTTTAGTTATAAAACACAAGGGCTGAAATTGCAATTTTCCAAAAATCCTTTTAGTTATAAAACGCAGGGACCAGTTTTGCAATTCCCCTAAACCTTCTTTGTTTTCTTTTGTCATAAAACCAGAGGGGCCATTCCTGCCACTTTCCAAACTTTGTTATAACTAAAAATTCGGCTTAATATGAAATGAAAAGAGAGAAAGAGTTGAGGGACTGTTCTTGCCTCTTCCCCAATCTTCTCTTTTAAACCCTGCGAACAACCCGTACTGTAACCACCTTCGCGCCAAAACCATACCACCCTTTCCCCACGGTTTCAAGCCCAAACCACCTCTCCAGTACACTTTCCTACTCACCCATACCATTTCCCACCTTACCCTGCCCCTATAACCCTTCCCAATTGGAAAACACTCAACCCCGTACCCCCCCTTCAATGGTGAGATGGTCTATAAGGCCAATGGAGGGCTAGGATTGCTTGGATTGCTTTCTACACTCACAACAAACACAGCCCAAGAACAAAGAAGGCTTGGAGACCTCTATAAAAGAGAAGAGAACAAGTCAAAGAAAAAAATCCCGTTTTTACTTTTTTAGTGTAAAATTTAATTAAGTCTGCTTTAAAGATTATTGTAATCAGTTTATTTAAAGCTTTATGTTGTAATATTGCTGTTTTCAATATAAAAAATTAAGAGTTCTTGTTATTGCATTTGTCAAAATTTGAAATATAATTTGAGTAGTTTAATCTTGTTTAAACTTGTTTTAAAGTGTGTTAAAGTTATTAAAACTTTCTTGTAACAACATTTTACAGCTTTTACTTCATTAAAAAGGGTTAAAAACCCGAATTGAGAAATTTAAGGGGTGTTTGGATAAGTCCCCAAAAATGGGTCATATAGGGTTTGTTATGGGTTGTAACCACTCAGCCAATTTTGGCTGAGTGTGTAGGGTTTATTAGGCCACTTTAATCACCACTTTTAGTGTCAAAATCCGTTTTTAAGCCCTTTCTATATTCTGTCAAATTTTGATTAAGCTAAAATGAGCTTAAGTGCTCAAGCTGCTTATGCAGCTTAAGCACACCATTGTTGTGCTAGTTGTGGTTGTTTCTAGCCATTTTAAAACACCCCTTGTTCTGTCTTTTAACTTGACCAAGTATAAGTCAAAGTTGGCTTTGCAATTTTTTTTTAAGAACCCTCAAGTTTAAGCCCCATTATCAGCAGCTTTTTCTTAACCTTAGAAGCCTAATCTTTGAAAATAAGCTCATTTGCATCCCTAGTTAATCTGTTTGTGGGTTGTTTTGGCTAAAAAGCTCATAAGGGCTTATTTCATAAGCCCAAAAAGCCTTTAAGCTCACTGCATTAATTTCCCCTGGTGCTGAGCACCTAGATTCAGCACTCCTTATTTACCTTATTTTGTATTAAGCTCTAGGATTTTTTAGCTTTTATCTATAGCTTAGTAGTAGTTCTTTAAATCCCCAAAATCTTGTAGCTTAACTCCTCCTCTAGTATAGCTTATTCTAGGCTTAAAGTTCCCTTTTTCTGTTTTCTTTTAAAAACTGTCATTATAGCTTATTTGCATATTAGCTTATTTAAGGGCTTATTTTGTTAGATATAAGCTTCCCTAGGTAGATTAAGTCTAGTTCAGTAGTATTGATCATTTTTTAGCTTATTTAGAGGCCTTAAGCTCAAAGAAAAAGCCAAAAAGCCTTTTGTGCTTATTAACTTTCTGTCAGCCCAAAAAGCTCATGTTTCTGGCTTATTTAGACCCTTTCAGCTTATGCACCTTTTATGAAAAATGCTCCCCTCAAGCCCCTTAACAACATTGCTTTTATAGCTTTTTGATAATAAGCTGTTTGGCTCCTTTTTTGTATCGGGTCCCACCTCAGGGACATTGTAAATTTTCTCTTTTGTAGTTCATCAGTTAGTCCCCTGTGGTTAGTTAGCCTTTACTCCGTTCATCCTTGTGTCCTTTGTCACTGTTAGTCCCCCAAAGTTAACCACGAGTTAGTTTTATTTAATTTAAAGAATTAAATTAGGTTAAAATTTTAATAGTTTAATTACTTTTTATGTAAACAGTAAATTATGGGCTTTTTATATTTTTTTAGAATTTGTTAACTTTCTTTATTTAATTTTATTTTTCAGAATTTTTATAACTTATTTTTGTCTTTTTCTATTTTCTTAGTTTTAATTAGTTATTTAATCATTAAAAATTCATAAAAAATCCATAAAATTTAAAAAAAAATATTTTTCTCTTTACAAAATTTCTTTTGACATTTAGTGCTAAGGAAAAATATAAAATCTAGTAATAGGCTAATTTTTTCTTAAATTTTCAGTCTTAGAACCCGTTTTACCAGGTGCGTTATAACCTTTCTTGCGTTTACATTCAAACGACCTCCGTTTTTATTACTAGTTTTTTTTATTTTTCAAATAAACTTAATTAGAATTTAATTTTAATTTTTAATTTAATTTAGCATTATTTTCTTAATTTTTGAGTATTAGGTTTCCCGATACCTTATCTGTTCCCCAATTAGATAAAATAGATTTAATTTTAGAATTCCCTAAAACTATTTTTTTCCGTAGTTTTTAAGATCCCACTTCCTATACTTGTTTTCCCCGATAGATTTAAAATTAGGTTTTATTAATTTAATTTTAGTTATATCAAGTGTTTTCCAATCAATAATATCCACATTCAATTTCTCATCAAACCAGGATTACTTTCAATTGCAGCCTCGTTGGGACATACGACCCGGGAATATCTCTTCCGGAATCTTTTTATAATTGATTCTTTCTTGTGTATTTTATCTCTTTGTGTAGATTTTGACCTTTTGCCTTGGTTAAGGGCATTTGGTTGAGATTTGCATTTGAGTTATTTTAAGTGTATACTATCAGCGAATCATGTATAAAAGTCTACAAGATGATTATTACTAGTGATAACTTCATTTACAAGTTAAAATCTTAAATGGTGATTCAACTAAAATAGAACTAATCATATGCATAACAATGAAAATTATAAGAATGTAAAGGGTTCTAGTAGACCTTATAGGGTATGAAGATGATGAGAAACAAATGCTAAACCCGTGTTTAGCCTTAAAATCCAAGCTTGCACAAATGAAAACCCTTGTTTTCTTAATATAACCCTAGCTTCCTTTTACTTGATAATCACTTGAAAATGCTTAGCCAATGCTTGGAAATACCTTAGAATATCTTAGGATGGATGTGTATAGGTGTGTATGGGTTTATAAAAATTTTGGTATGATTCTATTGTGGGTGAGGAGTTGAGCCGTGAGCTATAAGGAGCCAAGGGGAGGAGTTTTGTGAAAATTTTACTAAGTGTTTATGTTCTTTAGTTCTTATCATGATTTACTTGCACTTATATGCATTCAAATGGTCAATAGCTAGTAAAACATTCAAAGGGACATAAGGAGGGTTTCAAGGGTTCTTGTTTACATGTTCTTAGTCAAAGTGACAAGCTTAGCTAGGTTTTAAAGATTCAAGGTAGTACATTGAACCACTAGACAAAGAAAATGACTCATTCTTCCTTATTTGGTGATTGTTTTGCCTGAGCTTGGGGGGAAAAGGTATCCTAGAAACATTTTGCTAGCTCACATAATCTATAGAATCATATATTGCAATTACAATTTTGTAGTTTGCAATAAAATGGGACTAGTTTTTTGCAAGTATTTGTGTAATCTTTTAATTCCTAGTGTACAAGTTGTATATAACATTTACTTGGTTAAAGTTAATAAAACGTTAGATAATTGGGTATAATCGTGGGTATTTGTAGAAACGTTAATAAATTAACGTGCTTCGGGGTATGCTTAAACATACATTTATCGCGTTACGTATTTTAACTTACGTATCCGATAAAAATAAAATGAACAAAGTTAATAATTATCCTCAAAATAATTATATAACCCTTGCTTGATGTAAACATTTAATTGTTTGATGCCCGCTTACATTGAACGCTAAATTTTTGGCGTACGCGATTTAACTTAACGTTTTCAATTCAAAGCAAACACGTACAATATTAACAATTAAATAGTACATTTATTGACGTCGTCAAAGACTTGAAAACACAGGGTGTTATAGACTTCCCCCGTTAAACGAGCCTTGTCCTCAAGGCTCACAATGCAGCACTTGACGACGGTGGGGTCTTGGTGAAGAGGTGTGGATAATTCTTCTTGAATTGATCTTCACGTTCCCACGTGAACTCAGGACCTCTCTTGGAGTTCCATCGAACTTTGACTAATGGGATCCGACTTCTCTTCAACCGTTTAACTTCACGGCCCACTATTTCTACCGGTTCCTCAACAAAATGGAGTTTGTCGTCCAATTTAAGTCCATCCAACGGAACGGCTAATGGTTCGTCGGCATGACACTTTTTCAGATTAGATACATGAAATGTATTATGAACTCTACTCAACTCTTCTGGAAGTTCAAGCTTGTAAGCAACTTCTCCAACCCTTTCTATCACCTTAAAAGGTCCAACATACCTAGGGTTCAACTTCCCCCGTTTGCCAAAACGCACGACCCCTTTCCAAGGCGAGACTTTAAGCATAACTTTATCCCCGACTTGGAATTCCATTGGTTTACGCTTCAAGTCAGCGTAACTCTTCTGTCGATCACGAGCGGCTTGCATCCTTTGCTTGATCTGGATGATTTTCTCAGTGGTCTCTTGAATTAGTTCTGGACCGAGTATTTGAGCTTCTCCAACTTCAGTCCAACAAACAGGTGAACGACACTTTCGACCATAAAGTGCTTCGAATGGTGCGGCCTTGATGCTAGCGTGATAGCTATTGTTATATGAGAACTCGACTAATGGCAAATGGTTAACCCAACCCTTTCCAAAGTCGATTGCACAAGCACGCAGCATATCCTCGAGAGTTTGAATGGTCCTCTCGCTTTGCCCGTCTGTTTGTGGATGGTACGCAGTACTCATATCCAAATTAGTTGTACCCCAAAGCATTCTGTAGTGATCTCTCCTTCCAGAAATTTGATGTCGAATCTCGGTCGCGATCGCAAATGAATTGAACGGTATCCCATGCCATCGTGACCACGTTCCTTTAGGTACAATCTTGCAAGTTTATCCATAGGATACGGTCCCTCTCTCATTGTGTAAAGATCGCCATACTTTGTGAGTCGTTCCACAATCACCCAAATGGTGTGCAAAGCCATGCGACGACTTAGGAAGCTATAACAAAATCCATGTGAGTTGTCCCACTGACCATTCAGGGATCTTAGGTTGTACCAACAATCCTGATGCCTTTGGATTTCATAGCTTTGACCTTAGCATAAGGTCAAACAGTTGTTAACATAAGTGGCTAGACGACTTTTCATGTTAGGCCACCAATATAGTTTCTTTCATGTCCTTGGTACAATTTTGTCGAAACCCGATGAATAGAGTAATTTTGCTTTGGGGAACTCTGCAATGATCACAGTCCGCTAATCGCCGAAATAACGAATGTAACCAACTCCGGCCATTGTAGGCACAGATTTCCATCCGCACGGTGGTTCCACACTTTGTTCTCTCAATACTCTGGAAATTATAGCATTTTCAATCACAATCCCCCAACGCTTCACTCTTATGTTCTCAGGTTTCCGCGCTTCGGTCTGAGCATTTAAGATCTGTATGGAAGCAAACTAATAGTCCCATAACCCAAGTCTCGAACTCCTCAATATGTGGTTCTCGTTCTTCCTGCTTAAAAGCATCAGCAACGACATTTGCTTTCCCTGGGTGAATAATGAAATATCGCAATCATGTAATCACTTAGCATCTCTAACCATCGGACGTTGCCTCTGTTCAACTCTTTTTGATCTAAAAAGTGTTTGCAAACTCTTGTGAACGTACTACACGTACACTTAGTTCCATATAAATAATGTCTCCTGATCTTTACAGAGCGAACACCACTGACACCACAGTTCATAAATCAAGAGTCGTGTAGTTCTTCTCATGAATTTATTAACTGGCTTGATGCATAATTAAATCACCCTTCTCTCTTACTGCAACAAACACAGCGCCCAAACCTTTCCTTCAAGCGTCAGCAAAGTATGCGCTGAAATCTTCGACTTCTTCAAGGTCATGCAAGGATTGGTGACATCTGCACAACTTTTTGCTTCGACCAGCTGAAAAGCTGTTTCTTGTTTATCGCCCTAAAAAAAAGGGGGGGGGGGGGGGGGGGGGGGGGGGGGGGGGGGGGGAGGGGGGGGGGGGGGGGGGTTCAACTTAACCTCTCTGGGTGAGCTTTGGGTTCCTCGGTTTTTGCGATCCTTTGGAAAACCTTCAATGAATCCACGGTACCTACCCAGCAAGACCTAGAAATTAACGAAACTCCGTTGGTGACTTAGAGATGTCCAATTTTAATGTGACACAATCTTGGCTGGATCTACATGAATTCCTTCACTATCGATCACGTGACCTAGGAACTGTACCTTAGGAATCCAAAATTCACATTTGGAAAACTTGGCATACAACTCCTCTTCTTCAACAACTCCAAATATTACTTCAATGCATTTTTCGTTCTACTACTTGCTCTTGGAATAGATCACAATATCATCAATAAAGACATAGTTTAAGACTTTGTCCAGGATAAGATTCTAGCACACCCGGTCATAGACGTCCATAACACAGCAGGTGGCGTTTGTCAAACCAATAGCATAACTTGAAATCGTAATGGCCATAACGAGTTCCTGAAGGCAGTTTTCGACATGATATCTTCTCGCAACCCTACAATTGGGATAACACTGACCTTCAGGTCGATTATTGAGTAAACACTCGACCCTTACGCTGATCAAATAAATAATCATTCTTGGGAGCGGCATAACGTTTCTTCACAGTTAGTTTATTCATTTCCCGTAACCAATGCACATCCGAAATGATCCGCTTATCATCTTGACAAACAAGCACCGGGAGCTCACCCAAGCAAGGAACTAGTCTTATAAAGCCTTTGTCGAAATAGCTCACTTCAGTTGCCTCAGATAACCCTTCATTTCAGGAAGGCGTCACTCGATAACGGTACCCGTGCTACAGGTGCAACACCAGGTCTATAGCAATTTGAAACTCCCAACTGTCCGAATTCGAGAAGACCCGGCAAGTCCATACAGGAAATACTATCGGAAAGTCTCAGACTATTTGTAACTTCCTCAAGCGCTCTCCCTTCGACTTGTTTTCAACCTATCTATTTTTGCAGATGATAATGTGCCAGAAAGATAGGGAACCCTTTTTCCATGTACTTTAGCATTTTTAGTGCAAGAAATGATGCTAATCGCTGTCCACATTTCCCTGAGTACTTCCGTCACCGTGTATGATTAAGGTTTTATTTCTCCAGGGAATGCGAACAATCTTCTCAGCACAACACAAAAGACCAGCTTGGAGTATTTCGCCACCAATCCAACCGATTATATCATCGAACACCCATTTCTAAGCAGGCATTAAGTTTATGTCGAATTGGTGGTTTAGGAAGTTTAATGTGCAACCCTTAAGTACAGTGTTTAACCCGAGTATCCTCTCGTCAGCTAGTTCGACATCATAATAGTAATTTAGGGTAGATGGCGTGATGTCAATTTGGGAGCTAAATGTAGTAGACACAAAACTTCGATCGGCACCCGTATCAAACAAGATATAAGCATAGCGGTTGTTTAAAAGGAACGTACCAGCAACGACGTTGTCTGGATTTGCCCCCGCATTTCCAACCACATACACCTTTTGTTGGGCCCTTCATTCCCAGCTTGATACCACGGTTGCCTTTGTTGTTTTTCAGCCTTGGACATTCCTTTCTGTAGTGTCCCTGAACTCCGCATTCAAAACAAGTAGGTTTCTGACCCGATCCGGTGCCCTTCTGGTTGTTAGAGTTGTTGGCATTTTCCCACTCGTACAAGTCATGCGATGTAACATATTTTGTTGCATTTATAGCACTTTGGAGCACACGGACCGTCATGGTGGTAATTGTACTTTGAGCATAGGGGTCTAGATCCCCCATATGGTTTCTTATCACCCGATCCAGCAGTGTATGCCCTGCCGGTGTTTTGCCTCTTGTTTTGTTGTTGTTGTTGATCTGATTGTTTCGTGAAGTGATTCAACTTCCTCTTGTTTTCACTTGTCTTTCCGCCATGGTACTGACTCTCTTGTCCATCAGTTTAGTGGCCATCTCGATAGCCTCTTGCATGGTCTTTGGCTTTGAAGCTACAATGTTTCCATGGATCATGTCGGGCAATCCCCCGACATACCTTTCAATTTTGTCTGACTCCTCTGGGGGAACATCCTCCACACAGAGAAGTAGCTAGTTCTGAAACGTAGGTTTTATACTTACCACATCCGTACCTATCACTTTCAAGTTCCATAATTCAGCCTCAAGCTTCTTCATTTCATTTCGTGGACAATATTGTCCGGTCAGCTTCTCCTTAGATAGACCCAATCATTGAATAGGCAAACATCATGATTACAGTCATAACATGGAATTCCACCATGTTAGAGCACTTGCTAATAGAGTACAAGTAGAGAACTTGACCTGGTTTTCTACCGAGCAGTTGCTTATTCTGAAGACAGTCTCCATTCTTTCAAACCATTGGGTTAACTTAACCACTCCCTCAGTGCCCTTGAAGTACAGAGGTTTGCACTTCATGAAATCCAGGTAAGTGCACATCTCGGCCAACCGCTTCAGATCCCCTGACACCCTTTCCCGAAGAATGACTATCAGTGTCATTCCTAGTTGCGTCAACGTGCGGCATAGCGCACTGACACCTTGATCCAAATCATGCTTGGAGTTTGGGCATTTGTGACCAGTAGTGGTTGTGGTTGCCTAGTTGGGGCTGGTCGTTTGTTGTTGTGGCCGGAGTTGACCTTGTGGTTTCTTTTTGGGGCCATATTTCTTCAATCACAAAAAATACAATATCCTTAAGATTTCATAAATCATAACCATGACATATCCATGATCAAATAAATGAGATCACATCACACAATGAAACAATAACCAACACAAGATCAGTACATAACAAATACATCAATCCAATTATATAATCTGGAAATATACATGATCTGTTTGGTACACAATGCTTCCCTATCGCTAGGTTACAAAATGAAAATCAACATAGAGCCCTACTAGCCGGGAGTAACCCATAAAACTTAACAGACTGCATAGTACATACAATCATAACTGAAGTCTAGGAACTGCTACCAGTGTCCTCCAATGTGTCCACGCGCGCTCCAGCCTCCAGGGCCTGGGTACGCATGATATACTGAACAGCAAGATCATCTGCAGCCTGACGCTGCCACTCGTGGCGACGCGCATCAGTCTCTAATACTGTAACTCGTGCCTCTAATGCCCTGCAGTGAGCTTCAGACCTAGCCAAGTCCTGACGGGTCTGAATACTCTCTTGCTCGTAAGCAAGTCTCTCTCTCCTCAATACCTCAATCTCAGCTCTCACAGCTGCACGATCCTTCTGGGCATCGTGATGTCGTGTGTAAAACTCAGAACTCTCTCTACTGCGAACATCTACCTGGTAACTGACCCTCATGTTGACCATCTCTAAAGCGGTCATCATCCTCCTCTCAATATCTCGAAACCTGGTCTCCATAGTGTCTACATGACTATGATCGACTCTATGGGCCATAGTGGGTCCTGGCTGTCTCGCAGCAGCAGCAGCAGAACTCTCTCCAACCTCACATGCAGGTCTGGGAGTAGTAAGTAGTAGTCTCTTCCGAGGTGGTGTGTCAGCCTCGGGAATATCAGCTCTGCGGCTAGTAGATGGTGCAGGTATAGGTAACAATGGTGGGGTCTCTGATGGGTGTAGTGAATGATAGAAGGCTGATGCTATATCTCTCATCTCAACCTCGAGTGCTCTAGGACTAAGAGGTCGAATACGTGGAGATAAAAAGGATGGTGGTAGTAGAGGTGTAGGTGCCTCATCCTCAGCTGGCACTAAGTCCTCAGGATGCTCAGGCTCCGGAATTATCTGGTACTTGAGACCTCCAGCTCCATGGGATCAGGTACATACTCTGGAGAACGTGGTGCCTGCTCCAGTAGCTGTCGGGCAGCCTCCTCGTAAGGATCCTCAGATGGAATACTCCAAGATCGTGCCTCAGAGTGAACAGACGTATAGGTAACAGCGGAATCAGCTGACATGACTACTGTGACCAGCAGAAATGGCTTATATGAGTATATTATATAAGACTCTTATAATATACATTTATAATCACTAAAACATGTATAACAATTATGAATAGCATCTAGTCCAACCAACAAAGTGCAACAAAGCCCCCCCCCCAAAAAAAAAAGTGTATGCATGAATGTATGCACATATGTATGTCCCGTGTAAATCCCTTGTTATAAAAACAACTTTTGAAAACGGTTATAGTCCAGCAAAAACATTTGACCTGGTTCTCTATAACCTTGGCTCTGATACCAATCTGTAACACCCCCAAATTGGGTCGCAGCGGAATATGGGTCCGGGGCGTGTTACTTCTCAGATCAATAACACAAGATATATATAGAACGACCAAAAAGTCGTTTGAAAACGATACATTGGATTTAACAAAGTAATTGTTACATAAGCCCGAAGCTAACTTTTTTACTTAATCAAATCAAAGATTTCCAGCCCATGAAAATGAAATGCAACAAAATCTTTAATCATGACATCCAAATCAAAACACCAATGAATCCATCCGCAACTCGTGCTTAAGATCCCCATGAAAAACATTTTGCTTTAAAACGTCAACATAATGTTGGTAAATTCATAGGTTTGATAAACATATATGTAGGACCACAAGATCTCCAATTATGATAATGCAACAGATGCAGAAATCTGAAGTAAATGAAGCTTACTTGCTCTAAGCCTCATGACACTGATGCTTGACATGTATGGATGCCAAATTAATGGCCAGTTTGCCATGGGATGTTCTAACCCGGCAACATCCCTATATTCGACATGTTATAACTTCTTTGTTCATGTGATAGCTAATCACCCGAAACGGGGTGTCAAACCCAATAGATCTATTCATAACAATTCGCGCTCGTAATTAACAGTTCATGATAATGGGCTCATATAAGGGTTATCGCTACTTAGGCAACATGTAATCATAATATAAAACTTAGCCACTTGTGTCCAGTAGTAAAACATTGCATGTTTTTCACCCCAAAAACTTTGTAAAACAAAAGCATGTAAAACGTGGGGCTATGAACTCACCTTGAGTTCTGATAATCCAAATATCGCAGATAATGCGTCACGTAAAAGATCGAATGCAACCTAAATTATCATAGGTCGTATAAGTACCGAGTACTTATATCAATAACATGAATATAATTCTTATAGTTGTTTACATCGTACTATCCGAGTTCGGAGCTATCATAATTTAAATATGCAAGACATGACGTTCCGAGAAAAAGGTTAGTGGAATAGGTTTTGTTAGGACACTTTAAATCGTAAATCCAACAACTCGTCGAAACGCCATCCGAAGAGGCCTCATTATGAAACTCCCTAGTAATATAGTACTTTGATAACCACATAATATTCTATATAGCTCAATCACCAACTAATGGTTTTGGTAAAATTGTGTTTAATATGTTAAAACGTTTATAATTATCGTTTAGTAAAACTGGCGTAACTTTCGCGTTTTAAACCGCTTCTCGCGATTCTTATGCCCCATCGTTTCGCGGTACCAAGACGATTATCATAAATCGACATTTATTGAATTTCGGACCTACTGTGAACAGTAAAATATAACTGTTCACCATCAGACCTTAGTTATATTTTTATCGATTTAATTTGTTGTAAAACCCGTAAATGTCGTATTTTATTCGTTATAGCTCCGTTTTTAACGATTCTTTCGAGGACGTTCTCGTATTTGAAAGTTCTACATTTTTATGAGGTTTACAAAAATATAACTTTCTGTCATGAATAGTAACTTTTATAAAAATAGTTTTATAAAAGTATTAATTGTCGTAAACTCGCGAAATTCATAACTCGTTCGTTATTAATTGAAAAATTACGATTCTTATCATTTTGGAATCCTAAAAATGTGTATTATTTATTAAAAATATTAACCCTTGCTGTTTATAATTTTTATAAAAATGTTTTTATAAAAATTTACTTACGACTTCGTTTATTAACGTATAACTCGTTTTTAACGTAACTTTTTCGTTATTAATCCGTTTAACAAGTTTTCTACCCTTTCGAATTGTCAGTAGAAATGTTAATTTAAATCCTTATAAAAATATAAAATGGATATGTTTTATCCACGAATTTGGACAGAATGTTTGAACATCTTTCACAAGTCCAAAATCAACCTTGTTTCCTTATTTGCACTTTATATCTTTTACCATTAGTATAATATTTCATATATGTCATATATGATACATATAATAATTGTCCATTTGTCCATCCAAGTTCTCATGTGTCCAACTTTTATAAAGTCCATCTATATACTTATAAACCACAACTTTAATATTTACCATTATTTACTAGTTTTACATATGGCTACTTTTATATAATAACCATTAACATACAAGCCTTCCCATCTTGTTATGACTTATATTAACAACCATACAACATTAACATAAGTCCATAATTAGTCTTAACATGTCAAATATATTTCTTTAACTTGAAACATATTAGTAAACCATTAAAAACCCTAATTACCCCATAATCATTTTACACCAAAATAATATGATACAAAATTTTATCATTCTTTTCAACATGATATGTGTAATAACACAACATATATAAAAGTAATACATGTGATCATTTCAAGTAGAAAACTCATTTTCATGATAAAATCCTAAATGGTGATTTAAGCTAAATAGAATAACCATATGTATAAAAATGAAAGTTATAAGAACATAAAGAGTTCAAGTAAACCTTATGAGGTATGATGATGATGATGTGCTAGTACTAAACCCTTGTTTAGCCACAAAAACCAAGCTTGCACTTAAGAAAGCCTAGCTTTCCTTAACTAAACCCTAGCTTTCTTTTACTTGATAAATACTTAGAAATGGTGATTCAATGCTTGCAAATGCCTTAGTATATCTTAGAATAGGTGTATATAGAAGTGTATGGATTGTATAAAATTTTGTATGGGGTATGGTAAAGGGGTTGCATGTTGCCGTAGCAATATATAGTATGGCAAAGGGTGATTTTGTTTGATTTTTGGTCAAGTGTTAATGTTATGAGTCTTTCCTTTGTTACTTGCACAATGTATAAGTAGTAAACATGTTAGGTTAGTCAAGGGGACATAAAAGAGTCTTAGGAATGGCCATGGTATGGTCTTTGGTCAAGGTATGGTAGGGATGGTGTGCCATTAAAGAGGTATGGTGTAGTATTTGACCACATGGAAGTCTTTCTTATTTTTCTTTGTATAACATGCCATAAATTCGGCATATATATGATATACATGGTATATTTGAGTAATTTTTATGTATTGGGTATAAATGTGGGTATTTGTTGAAGCGTAGAAAAGTTTTTGTGGTTCCGGGAGTGCCTAAACGCAATTTATCGCGAAACGTATACACTTAACGTATCCGATAAAAATAAAATGAACAAAGTTAATAATTATTCTCAAAATAATTATATAACCCTTGATTGATGTAAACATTTAATTGTTTGATGCTCGTTTACATTGAACGCTAATTTTTGGCGTACGCGATTTAACTTAACGCTTATGATTTAAAGTGAACACGTACATTACAAAAAGTACATTGCGGATTTGTTGACGTCGTCAATGACTTGAAAACACAGGGTGTTATATTAAATGAATTGAAAGCTCAGTCCCAAGAGAAAGACACAGTCATAAAGAAGTTAAAAGAGAGAATTAAATCTCTAAGTGAAAAAATGAATGAGGATAAGATTAAAAATGACTTTAGAAGAGATTGAAACAATAAATATTGAATTGGATCATAGGGTGTCAAAGCTTATTGCTGAGAATGAGCATTTGAAACAGACCTATAAGCAACTTTATGACTTGATTAAACCAGCACGTATTCAATCAAAAGAACAATATGATGATTTAATTAATCAAGTCAATCTAAAGTCTGTGGAAATCTATGATTTAAATGCTAGTCTTCAGGAAAAAGTTTTGGTAATTACAGATCTTAAGGATGATTTAAGGAAACTTAAAGGAAAAACTCTAGTTGATAATGATGTTACAAAACACCCTAGTGATCCAGAAATGCTTAAGATTGATGTAGAACCAATAACCCCTAAATTGTTAAATAAAAAGACAACTCACTCTGCCTATATTAAGCACACTCAAGAAGAAGCTACAGTTCTTAGGGATCTAGTTGAACATGTTAAATCAAAATATCCATTAGATCATTCCTTAGAATCTGCCTGTAGGTATGCTAAACTAATTCAGGAGTTGCTTACACACATTAGTAAAACCTGCTCGAGTGTCAACAATACTGATGGAAAATTAGCGGTTGTGACCCCAAAGAACAAGGATAAAAGAGTTTGATTCACTAAGCCCGTCACATCCTTAGGATACACAATCACCAAAACAGCCTCTATATCAACCCTAGTTTCTAACAAACCTATGTCGTCTTCTACAAGAGTAAAACCGTCTACTAGTGCTTGCGGATCACAACCTTCAGGCAATACAAAGAAAGATAAGAATCGGCAAACACCAAGTAGTACTCAGAAGAATAAAGTAGAAGCCCACCCTAGGAAAGTTGAATCTAGTTTGAAAAATAAAGACTGTGTTGTTAAACCTAAAGGAACTGCTTATATGCAACATTCCAAGCTTAATGCGAATTCTGAACTTAAATGTGTTAAGTGTAATGGTTGCATGCTTTCTGATAATCATGATTTGTGTGTTCTTGATTTTATCAATAATGTGAATGCTCGTAATAAATCTAAATCTATTAAGCAAAGTTCAAAGAGAAAAGTTTGGAAACCAACAGGAAAGGTGTTTACAAATATTGGATACATCTGGAGACCTACTGGTCGGACCTTCACTATAGTAGGAAATGCGTGCCCTTTAACTAGGATTACCACAACTACTGAAGTACCCCTTAGGAAACCAACTGCTCTAGAAAATGAAACACCTAAGCCTGTTGTAACATTGGTTTACTCAAGGAAACCTAGGAAATCTAAAACTAATGTTCCTGTTAGCAAATCTAAGGTTCTTAAATCTGTATCTGCTAACAAAAAGGAACCCAGTCAATCTTGGGGATCCATAGTTTCTGATGTTCCATCTTCCTCTCTTGATGACTGCAGGTCGTCCAAATTGTTCTTTGGTATTTGGACTCCGGCTGCTCCAAGCATATGACCGAGAGCTCACCAATTTCGTCAATAAATTTTTGGGTACAGTCAAATTCGGAAATGATCACGTGGCAAAGATATTAGGATATGGTGATTATCAGATTGGGAATGTTACGATCTCAAGGGTTTACTATGTGGAAGGACTTGGACACAACTTATTCTCCGTTGGGCAATTTTGTGATTCGAACCTTGAAGTTGCTTTTCGTCAACACACCTGCTTCATTCGAAATTTAGAAGGTGTTGATCTATTAACTGGATCTCGAGGCAACAATCTGTATACTCTGTCTCTTGGAGATATGATGACGTCCTCTCCTATATGTCTCTTGTCAAAAGCCTCAAAGACTAAGTCCTGGCTATGGCACCGACGTCTGTCTCATCTGAACTTTGGTGCAATCAACCATTTAGCTAGACACGGTCTTGTTCGAGGTCTCCCTAAGCTAAAATTTGAAAAGGACCATCTGTGTTCTGCTTGTGCAATGGGGAAAAGCAAGAAGAAACCCCACAAACCTAAATCTGAAGACACCAACCAAGAAAAACTTTATCTTTTGCACATGGATCTTTGTGGACCAATGCGTGTCGCAAGTGTTAATGGAAAGAAGTACATCCTCGTCATTGTTGATGATTACTCTCGATTTACATGGGTTAAGTGCTTAAGGTCAAAAGATGAAGCTCCAGATTTCATAATCAAGTTTCTCAAGATGATCTAAGTGCGGCTTAAAGTACCTGTCCCGACTCCATCAAACGCAATAATGGAACTAATTTGTAATTAAACTTTGCGTGATATTATAGAGGATGGATCTCCTCAAGAAAGCACCGTGTTTGGTTCGCTCACCATAGCAAAAAGGTGTCGTTGAAAGACAGAATTGGGAACGCTAAATGAAGCTGCCCGCACAATGTAGATTTATGCAAAAGCTCATATTATTAATGGTCATAAGAAGTTTCTACCGCATGTTACACCCAAAATCGTTCCATCATACGTCTTCGTCATGGCAAAACACCATATGAGCTTTTACATGACAAACCTCTCGACTTATCATTTTTCCATGTATTTGGTGCACTCTGCTATCCAACAAATGATAGTGAGAACTTGGGTAAGTTATAACCAAAAGCTGATATTGGTATTTTCATTAGCTATGCACCCACAAAGAAAGCATTTTGCATTTACAACTGAGGTACCAGACGAATCATTGAAACAATTCATGTAGATTTTGATGAGCTTACTGCGATGGCTTTTGAACATAGTAGTTCAGGACCCGCACTTCATGAAATGACTCTTGTAACAATCAGTTCAGGACTCGTGCCAAACCCTCCTCCTTTAACATCGTTTATACCACCTTCAAGAAGTGATTGGGATCTCTTGTTTTAACTGTTGTTTGATGAATTACTCACTCCTTCACCTAGTGTTGATCACCCAGCCCCTGAAGTAATTGCTCCAACTGCTAACGTAGTTACTCTAGAACCGGCTGCATCAACCGGTTCACCTTCCTCAACAACAGTTGACCAAGATTCACCATCACCTATTAACTCTCAAACAACACCCGAAACTTAATCTCCTATCATTCCTAATGATGTTGAAGAAGACTATCATGATATTTAAGTTGCACATATGGGTAATGATCCGTACTTTGGTATCCCAATTCCATAAATTCATTCTGATCAATCTTCATCATCGGATTTTATTCATACAATTGTGCATCCCGATCACTAAATCTCTGAACATAATAGCAAATGGACTAAGGATCACCCACTTTAAAATATAATCGGTGAACTCGCTAGACCAGTTTCCACAAGGCTGCAATTATATGAGCAAACTCTTTTCTGTTATTACGATGCTTTTCTCACTGCTGTTGAACCCAAGACGTATAAAGATGCTTTGACTCAATCCTGCTGGATTGAAGCAATGCAAGAAGAACTCAATAAGTTCGAACGCCTTAGAGTATGGGAGATCGTACCTCGACCATAAAAAAAGTTTATGTTTTACTTTGAAGTGGATCTACAAAGTGAATAAGATAGAACTGGGAGTATTCTAAAGAATAAAGCTCAGGTTGTGGCTTCGTGGTACCGTCAAAGAGGGGAATTGATTTTGAAGAGTCTTTTGCTCTAGTTGCAAGATTAGAGGCTATAAGGATTTTCTCGCGTTTGCCGCTCACATGAACATGGTCGTCTACCAAGTAGATGTAAAGACTGTGTTTCAGAATGGTAATCTGCGGGGAAGAGGTTGGTGTTAGCCAGCCGGACGGGTTTGTGGATCCAGATAACCCCAATCACATATACAAGCTAAAGAAAGCTCTTTATGGGTTGAAACAAGCTCCACGCGAGAGGTGTCGAAACCAGCAAGGGGGAAGGAGTAGATGTATACTTGATAGAGTCCATGGCCTTCTTTTGAAGTCGCCTTCTTTAAATTTTAGGCCTTTCTTTATTTCTTTCGGGTGCACTATTTCAATCACATGGTGGAAGAGACATCTCGTCATTAGTCAATATGCATTATTTGAGTCCCAAGGGGAAAGTGTTGGGAGTATAATTATTTAAAACGTGAGAAGAATTCTTTTTTATTCAATAAATGCTTCCTCAAACAGTTAATCACTAAGCTTATTTTTTAAGAGAGTAGAAATAGTTGACAAAAGAGGTACACATAGGTTTGATAAGTATGATGATTCCTTAAGTTAGTCAGTATTCTGCAAAAAGAAATGAGTACATTTGGGACTTAGTTGACTTAGGTGTTTTCATTTCGACTACTTAGAGGGAATAATTGTGACATCCGAGACTTAGTTGACTTTAGTGTTTCAATTTATATCATCATTATCATGTAAGGAGAAATTCAGACATTCGGGACTTAATTAACTTTGGTGTTACGGTTTCGAATTAATTATGTACTTTGAATATTTATGCTTTTTACATCAAGTCTGCTTGAGGAGGCTTGCAAGAAAGTTTTGAATCTACTCAAAGAAGGCTTGCTGATTTAGGGGGAAGCTAAGACAACTTCTTATGAGAGATTGTGACGGCTGCTACAAAAGAACCATATGATTCTATCATATGATGTTCTCATCACTCAGGTCAAACCTCGTAAATAATATAAACTTGTGAATTTGTATATATGTAGTGTAGACTTATGGTGATAATAAGGAGTGCTCGAGTACAAAATTTTCAAGAATTTCTTAGTAAATTTAAATTTTTTCAAATTATTATACTCAACACTATCTTATATACCCTCAAATTTTGAGGGGGAGCATTAAAATGTTCCTATTAGATATTGTGTAACATTTTTGTCCCCGAACGTTTAATCAATTGATATCCAAAATATTTCCGTCGTTACGGATGTGTATGTATGGTCTTTGTCGCCTTTTCTAGAACATTGTATTGGTTGATAATTATATTTGAGAGAGCCAGTAATTTAGAAGCTCTAGAACTTGTAATTAATCATCATTTACTAGACCGAAGCCTATCACATGTAATGTATCCCGCAAGGATATGTTATTGAAAGCGATTCCTTAAATGCTATGTTGCTGAAGTATCTGAAAATTGTATGAAGAAGTCCTGTGCCAAGCCTTAATTATCATCATGAAAAAAAAGAAAAGTAAAAAATATGTGTTATAATCGTTCGAAGAAATAAAGGCTTATGTTCGGCGCATGAAGATTGGATCCTCTCTAGTACCAAAGTTTCATCCTTCGGTCAGGTTTATGTGTTAAGTACAAGCCTATGGCAGCTGTATAGATTATTTCTGTGCAAATTGAGTGCTCTTCAAAAAACATATCTAAACCCTATCTAAGTGGCTGAGTGAATTTTAAAATTAAACACTATCCCTATGTAAGGTGCTATGTTATATGTCTATGCCTGAAAAGTTATCTAAAATACAATCTCTTAAAAAATCAAAATTTCTCTAGATCACGATAAATGATTTTAATTTCTCGCTTTCATTGCTTGAGGGCAAGCAATAAGCTAAGTGTGGAGGGATTTGATAACGCCCAAATTATACATGTTTTCTATGGCGTTATTTATATATATTTGATCATTTCTCGTGAACTTTCGATACTTAATTAAGCTTAAATTGCTTATAGGTTCACTTGAAGACTCTAAAGACCCAAGCTCAAGAATCTATACACTTTGGGAGGCGAATACAAGAAAAGAAAGATTTCTAGCCAAAAGCTCAAGAAGTCCGCCGCACTTGTTACATAGTGCGCCGCACTTTCCTCTGAAGTTCAAACACCGCCGCACTTACAATATTGTGCGCCGCACATTTTCCCAAAGATTGAAGAATTAAAGTCCATTAAATGCTATCGCATTAACTCCTCAAAACCGCCGCACTTATTTGTAAGTGCGCCGCACTTTTCACCAAATTTTGCCTATAAATTGAGACGAAATTTCTCATTCCTATCATCCCTCTCACAACCATTTCCACTCATTCTACACACACATACCCCTCCCCTTTCACCAAAACACCAAGAAACACCTTTTCCCTTGAAGAAAAGATCTAACGATCAAGAACGAAGAAGTTTTCTTACCTTGTTATTGAAATAATGGAAATTTATGTAATGAGTACTTTTGTTATGAACCCCTTAGCCATGAGAGGCTAAATCTCTCATGACTACTCGGTGAAGTTACGATAATGAATAAGTGTTTGGTATGATCTTGATCGCTTTAATCCTAAGCTTATGTTGCAACCCTGTTATATCCCATCTTATCTATTTTTGCTTATCAACTTAGATTATATAATCATATCGGTATAGGTCGAAAGACCCGTTATGATCTATGTGGTTTTAAAGATTTGTCTATGGTCTTTAACGTCTGTGCCGAGAAATCCACTTTCGTAAATTGATAAACAAAATAAGCTTTGATATAATAGTAACTGGATTATTTGAGTGACACATTTGGTCTGGTTAACTAAATATAAGTCTTAAGTTAACAAGTTGATTTGTGAAAACGTTTTCTGACAAGAAATCGTCTTTATAAATTAATACCCCATCTTCAAGGTCAAATCATTTCCAACACTTATAAGTTATTTTTCAACTATCCGAGTAGTCATACTTTTTATCATTGGTAAAGTAAAAATTATTTTCAAAATTGTTAAAGTCTATTTTCTTTCTGATTATTTGAACACTACTCTAATCCCTGTGGACGACCTGGTCTTACCTAAAAAGATTATACTGCATACGTGGGTTATACTTTTACCCGTGTGTTTCCATATAATTATCCGGTATTTTCAGTCTTATAAATTTAAAGCTTTTGAAACACATCAAAGTTTTTGGCGCCGTTGCCGGGGATTTCTTAGCTGTTCTGTAGTCAAAATCTGGAAAATCTCTTTAACCCCCCTCTGAATAAATCAATACTTTTGTAAAAAAATTTGTTATTTTGTGCCGAGCAAATTTTTTTTTAATTATTTTGTGCAATAGTTTATTTTTTTTATATCAGCTTATGTGTTTGGTCTCGTGCCGCGGATATTTTTTGTTGATCAGGAAGATTAAGTACTTTTGTTTTCTTATTTTGCGCCGAGCATTTTTTTTTTTAAATTTGCGGGTTAAAGAAAAGAATATAAAAAGAAGCTAAATGGGCCGGTTACTGTAGTAACGGTCTCATGTTTAATAGTTTTTTTTATATGGGCTTATGTGTTGGGCGTCATGTCGTGGGTATTTTTTGATCTGAATAAATCTATATTTTTTTTTCCTATTTTGTGTTGAGCAATTTTTTTTATTTTTTATTTTGTGCGGGTTTATTTTTTCGGTCTCATGTTTAATAGTTTTTTTTATATGGGCTTATGTGTTGGGCGGGCGTAATGTCGTGTGTATTTTTTTATCTGAATAAATCTATATAGTTTTTTCCTATTTTGTGCTGAGCAATTTTTTTAGAGGGTTTATTTTTTCGGTCTCATGTTTAATAGTTTTTTTTATATAGGCTTATGTGTTGGGCCTCATGGCGCGGATATTTTTTGATCTGAATAAATCAGTAATTTTGTAAAAAAAAATTCTATTTTGTGCCGAGCAATTTTTTATTTTTATTTTTTAAGTTGCCTACTTAAACACAAAAAAAAAGTTAAATGGGCCGGCCCAAAATGGCAGCCCAATGGGACGGTTACTGTAGCTACTGTAGCAAAGTGGTTAAAACAACGTAGTTTTAACCCTTTCATAGTATATGTATATAATGGCTTTTGGTGGGCCGGACTAAAAGAGTGGGCAGCGTTGTTTGATTTGTGGGTTGTAATGAGTCGGACTAAAAAGCATTAATTGGGATGAGCCATTTATCAACTAGCAAAAACAACAAAATAATATATATATAAAAAAAATATATGCATCGGCTACAAAAATTAAACAACACAGTACACAAACATCCCGAAGCGAAACGTGAGTTTACAAACAATAAAATCAACCTTAAATGATCACATGGGATAGAAGACAATACATCATTAATACCTATTGTTTTATTTTGTTTTAGGCCCAAAAAGATCCATAGTACACAATAAAGTTTCATGTAAAAGGAAACATGCCAACATGCTACACATGCTACTATAAGGAAGAAGTCAAGATGAGCTTAATATGAAGTTTCGTGCTAGGTTTCCTTTCTCACCTGCTAGATCGATTTACATACTCATTTCGAATTCAACTACTTGAATTATATCACACTCTTTTCTATTATGAGTTAAGTACTCAAAGCTATATTACGAATACAAGGGTTACTTTTACTATTGTGGACCACAAGTCACTTTATGTGAGAATTTTCCCTTTTTACGTGGTTTGCCTTAGTTACTCTATTGCATGAAGTTTCCCCTATTCTATGTACCGTTAATTTCTTGACCGGTGGACGGTTGAGGGAGCGCGAATGCTGTGAATAATATCTCTTGGAATGAACTCCCGTGCCGGGTAGATAACAACGCACTACCATGGACAGGACGCATTACATTTGAGGGAAACTAGGTGGCTGGCAATGCTCCTAACGGAGGCACTAACTTATAGCAACGTATACTTAAGGTTTCGGTTTCATGAGCTTAGGCAACAGTAAATATTATCTATGTGGTACTGTATTTGTTATAGTTGGACCCATATATTTGAAAATCAAAGATCTCACTGTTCCATACTTTTATTGATTCCATTATATAATTTCCAACACTTTTCATTATATTGCGGTGAAGCAATAAACACTAAACTCTTTTGGTTCTACATTTACTCTTACACTTTTGGCAATTATTATAAGGATTGAAATGGTCATGCATACTTTATAAATCTTTGGATTCCAACATTTACATTTATACTTACAAAACTCTATGAACTCACCAACTTTAATGTTGACACTTTTAAGCATGTTTTTCTCAGGTGAATTAGATGCTTGGATTATTTGATGTGCATTGGAGTCTTTACATTCAAGTTTTCATGGTGATGCAATTATGGGACAACTATTATTTTGATTTCAGAAAATTAACGAGATTGTTTTACAAACGAAACATTTAGAGGTCGTTCTCTTGTATCTTGTGCTATTGTATTATGAAGTAACGCCCCCTGACATTTTTTCGCTGCGACACATTTTTGGGGGTGTTACAGATTGGTATCAGAGCCAGGTTATAAAGAACTAGGTTGCATATTTTACCCTAGACTATAACTATTTTCACAAACATTGCATCACACCAAACATTTTAAAGCGCATACACGTTACTTGTTTATGTGCTTACATTACGTGCTGCATTAAGTGCTTATGTGACATACATATATGTAATCTATATGCCTACATCTTTTGCGTATATCGCACGTTTATTTATATAAGAGTTATATATATAAATACCAGGACATTTCTTAAGACATTGTGAGTTGCACAATGGTCTCAATTATACCTCAGACATTGTGAGTTGCACAATGGTCTCAATTATACCTCAGACATTGTGAGTTAAACAATGGTCTCCAAGGATATTATTTTTCTTCATAGCTTTATACTATATTGTATTACGCGAAGACCGTCATAATTTTGTTTA
>BQNB010019378.1:49390-63835 GCA_026074375.1 Tanacetum coccineum | reverse complement strand
AACTAGTTTATTTATTGACAACGAGAAAATTTTTATCGGGTAACAAAATAGTTTACGAGTAAACAATAAATTAGATATTTGGTGACAACAATTTTTTTTATTATTTTTTAATAGTAACGAAATAGTTTACGAGTGAACAATAAAATAACTTACGACTACGAAATAATTTTTGAGGGATAACGAAATAATTTATAAGATGATGGTAAAATGGTTTATAAGGCAATAGCAAATTAGTTTATAAAACGACTGTAAAATGATTTATAAGATGACAATACAATAAAATAACGTATAAGGTGGTACTAGAATGGTTTATAAAACGATAGAAAAATAGTTTATAAGATACTAACAAACTCGAAAGTAGTTTACGCAAATTAATGGAAAATTTTAGGTATAACCGACGGAATCGTCATGACACATAAGTCAATAGAAAAATTAAAACACTCACTCGACATAACAAAAATTTATGGAAAAGTACTAGTGCATATCTCTTAGGAATACGGTCCAAGTCCATTAGATTTTCGCTACGTAAGGCAAGAAAAATGTCTCTTTAAGCATCAGTATTACTCCTAGAATTCGTTTTACATGGTCCAGCTTTGGACAATCACACTTGTAATGTCATGTCCTTCCAATCTCATAGTAGATATTTCAGGTTTCTAATTTTCCACTACGGCCTCTAAGTTGTTATCGAAACGAGTGTCCTACAATCTCTACTCATATGACCAACTCTCTTAGCTATTGCACTCTACAGTGCAAGACTTAGTGTGATGCAACTTACACTTGTTATCCGGTCTAGCAATGTAAACTCTCACAGTCTTTTGCCGTTTATTTTGTTGTTGGCATCCATTACCACCTGGGTTCCCTAACATACGACCTAATTTATTTACTCATGGCCATGTGTATTCCTGCTTCAAGATCAAACAAAGTAAAGGAAGTAATATAAGTCGAATTTTGAAAGTCGTGTTTTTCCAAAAATGGAATGTTATGAGATGATGGATTAAGGTTTTGTGCAAATTAATCGGCATGATTCTAGAAGTTATGAGAAGTAAGAAAAAATTAAAACGTTAACGGATTGCGTTTCAAAAGTTGATGTTCCAAGACGGCACGTTACGAGGTGATAAGTTACTAGTCGCGTTCCAATCGATCAACATTTCTATGCGGTGAATTACGTGACGACGTACGCGTTTAAGAAGTTCAAAGCGAGTATTCAAACTCGTAGTCGAATATAAAAAATAACAACTGAAATCGACAAACTATGTCGAGTCTTAATATTATCAAAACGGGTATTATGAGGAAATCATGAGAAGTTTTGGAGACCATTGTATCGCCGACAATGTCTTGAGAAGGTTTTAGAGACCAATGTGCAAATAACAATGTCTTAGAATAAACAAGACCATTGCGCAGACCACAATGTCTTAGAAGAGTTTTAGAGACCATTGGGTTGCCGATAATGTCTTAGGAAAGGTTCTAGTATTTATATAAATAACTTTTATATAAAACCAACAGAAAGATCAATGTATAAAGGTAAGGAAAAATGTATCTCAAAGCGAATTAAACTCAAGGCGAAATATACTCAGAGCATGGCAAAATATTATTCGAAGCAAATTAATATTTAAGTAAAATATATAAACAATAGCAACTGCATATATATATATAGGAAGGAAAATATAGCAGCACGTATAGGTAAAATAAACGTACCCGTTCCTCCTCGTTATGATGCGACAGTAGGCCGGCCAACACGGCGGCGACATTATCTATACGAGGGAAAACATGGGCGTCGTTAGGTACGAGGGTTGGTCGCATCGCCCAACTCCAAAAGGATGAAGTGTTGAAATCATTTGACTTCAAATCGGATGATGTATACGAGTCTTACTCATTGGGCAAGGTAAAATATTATTTTCACGTATAGGCTAATATAAGGCACACATAGATAAGGATAAAATCACTTAAGGACCACATACTAGTTATAGACCAGACCTAGTACAACTACCTGGTTATCTATAACCTTGGCTCTGAATACCAATCTGTCACACCCCCAAAGGGGGCCTGGACGGAATACGTCTTTAGGGGCGTGACTTCATAATATTTCGAACACAAGATCAAGAAAACAACCACTAAAGGACGTTTTGAAAATCATAACTCATTGTTTTTATAAAAAATGAATAAGTCTAATAAGATTTCAAAATAAGTAAAAACATTGCGGAAGCGTAAATAAGTTTTCAAAAGACAACGAGAATGAATAATAGATAAAATCTTGAAGGTTGATATCATACTGCACGTAGACTCCACATAGCACATCAAAGAAGTCCAAAGCTAAGTACCTGAAAAACATGCTTAAAACGGTCAACATAAAGTTGGTGAATTCATAGGTTTAGTTCAAACGTAATTAGTGTGGACCACAAGTATATCAAAATGTATGCGACAGTTATAACAGATACAACTTCACTTAAAAAGGTATTTACCTTGCGCTAAGCTCATGACACCGAAGCTAATAGGGATGTAGCATATACCATGCCAAATAATTGCTTGCCCTTACAGGTGTCCGACCAAAGACCACCTAACCAGTTTCGACATGACATATATCCGTTTATCGGGATCCCCGTGGGTAGTGAGCGCTACTCACCCGGATAGGGATAATTAGTCCCAATAGATCTATTTATTTACTCGCGCTCCCTCAACCGGTTCTCCGGTCAAGAAATTAACAGTTCATGATAGTTCGGGCAATAGTGGTCTAAACGCTACATAGGCAACATGTAAACAGAGAAATCTCACGTATAGTACTTATGTCCAAAATTAAAAACAAGCAATGTTTCTCACCTCAAATTATAAAACATTTATTCAAAACGAGTAAAAGAGTGGGGCTATGAACTCACCTTGATGTTGAAGAACAATTGACAGATAGGCATCTAATATGTACAACACAAATGGAAGACGAAACGGCTCGATCAAGAAGTTGCAACTAATCTTATCGGCTAATAACCACTAACTTAGAATGATGAATGTGATACGTTGATAAAAGATTTAGATCTCAAGTTGTAATAGTTTGGTGGTTGATTAAATAAAATAAATCGAAAAGCAAACGCCAAGTATGTAATATATTCCGTATATATTACGTATGAAAATAAACACTTACATAATTCATATGTTGAACTATATAATGAAGACAAACATCTAAAAGATTAAATCAAAGTGATAATAAAGAATGTGATAAAAATAATTAGACCAAATAATTCGACACGTTTTAGGAAAACACCACTTAAACAAATAAATAAAAGTTCTTATATAAAAGAAAATGCACGTTTTAAAGTTACGAATTAAGTAAACGATGTTTGTAAAGTTTTTACAAAAGTTATGATTTTATCTTCTAATCGAAAGTTATAAAATATAAATAATATTTGATAATTTAGTATTTCGTTTTATTTACGTGTTGTAACCAAAATAGTTGTCTCATTTATAAAAGTATAACTTTCGTTCGTTGTCGAGTTATTTTATAATTGTAAATAATATATCTTTAAGTATAACTTAGTCCGATTTATCGGTTTCCAAAAATAATAGAAGTTGTAGCGAGAAATACTAAGTATAAAATTTTATAAAAATTTCGGCATGACCTATTCGTTTATAAGATGTTTCCATTTTTACCAAAACTCAACGTTTTTCCACTTTCAAAACAATTCGTGTTGCAAATACGCGTATGCTTCAATATATATCTCATATTAAACGAAATCAACTAAATATTAGAAAAAATAAGTAAAACCATACACACCCGTTGTGTCGTAAAACAGTGAACCAAACACCCCTTTTTGGGGTTGTTATCCATAGAAACAACACCCCTTAAACCTGTTGTACCAAACACACCATTACGGGGTAAACCAAACACCCCGTTTGGCAGTTTATACACCAAAACCAAACGCCCCAATAGGCTGCTAAACGCATATCCAAACACACCTTAAAAGTTATAAAACATAATAATAAAATAATAACAACCAATATATTTATTTAACCAATAACCACCATTTTAATCCGGTTTTTATTTACTAATTCAAGCAATATTTTCGTTAATCGATTTCACCAAAATCAAGCCACAAGTCCTAAGTGCACCCGCACTCTAAACCATAACAATACCCAAATATATTCGATCTTTGAGAGATGATGATGACACGGTAGATGGTTAGGGAGGACAGCCGCTCATGGAGGTAGTAGTCGCGGCTATTGTGGCGGCAGCAGCCACGACGGTGGTGCACGATGGCTGTAATGGTAGTGATTTTGGCGAGGTGGAGTAGCGACGAGGTGGTGGTGTTCGTATGATGATGATGGCGGCGGTGGTAAGGAGATGGTGATGGAGAGGAGGTAGTGAGGAGGTGTTGTAGTCGTTGTAGGGAGGTGACGGGTGTTAGAGTGGTGACGGTTGAGAGGTGGTTATGGCGTAGGGATGGTGAAGTTGATGGTGTTCTTGTTACTCCGATTGTGGTGGTGGCGGCGGCAGTAGGTGATGATGATGGTGATGTGGTGTGGCGGTAGTTTTGATTGTGGAGGGAGATGAAGTGGTGTGGTGGTGGTGATGTGGTTGATGATGCGTCGGCGATTGGTGATGATTTAGATGGTGGAAGGTGTGGCGGCGGGTGGCCGGATGTTGTCGGAGACTCGCCGAAGGTGGGGGAAGCTGCCGAAAAATTTAGAGAGAAGTGTGTGAGATTTATGGGGGCTAGGTTATGATAGGGAATGAGATATAACCCTAAAACTTTTCATTATATACCAAAAAATTAAAAAACAATGTAGCAAGGTTAGGATAGTTCAGGGTAAAAATTGTAATTATTCTCTCAGGGACTTAAAACGTAACTGTTTTGTGTATTTTTATAAAGTAATGGTTCGGGACTCGTTTGGGCGAGTTAACGGATGATTCAAGATACGAAACTTGCGCCATGTTTTCTAAATGATTTTTCTTACAAAATGAGTATTTACTTTACTGTTATTTCCAAAAATATTTTATAAAGTTTTTATTTAAATTGTTTTGTTAATTATTAGGTACTAAGGTTAAACTTTGACCAAAAATTAAACTTTAACTTGAACATTTGCGTTTTAAAACAAACGTTTTTGAATAAAATAATAAATAATTTATTAATTATTTTTATTTAATAAAATGTGATAATTAAATATAATTTAATTATTGTCTGGCCGGTATGCGTCAAATGACATTTTTAAATTTACGCTGGCTAACTTCCCGATTTTGAGCCAAATTTAAATGTAACAAATAAAAATCAAAATAGTGATCGAAAATGTTTAAAATTATGATCGAAAATTTACAGGGTGTGACACTCATGAACCGTGTGTGCAAGCCGTACTTAGATAAGTTTGTGATTGTCTTTATTGACGATATCCTCATCTACTCAAAGAAAAAGAAGGAATATGAAGAACATCTTAAGGCAATTCTGGAATTGCTTAAGAAAGATGAGTTGTATGCTAAATTCTCTAAATGTGAATTCTGGATTCCCAAGGTATAATTTCTCGGCCACGTGATTGATAGTCAAGGCATTCACGTGGATCCCGCCAAGATCGAATCCATAAAATATTAGGCATCTCCTACAACACCAACGGAGATTCATCAATTTTTAGGTCTTGCTGGGTATTACCGAAGATTTATTAAAGGATTTTCGAAGATAGCCTAGTCAATGACCAAGCTTACTCAAAAGGAATCAAGTTTAATTGGGGCGATAAACAAGAAGCAGCGTTCCAGCTAATTAAGCGGAAGTTGTGTAGTGCACCAATTCTGGCTTTTCCTGAAGGAAGCGAAGATTTTATCGTATACTGCGATGCTTCGATCAAGGGTTTGGGCGCTGTGTTGATGCAAAGAGAGAATGTGATTGCTTATGCATCACGCCAATTGAAAATCCATGAGCAGAACTATACGACTCATTATTTGGAACTTAGAGCAGTAGTGTTCACTCTAAAGATTTGGAGGCACTATCTGTACGGAACCAAGTGTGCAGTGTTCATAGATCACAAGAGTTTACAACACATTCTTGATCAAAAGGAGTTGAACATGAGGCAACGTCGTTGGTTAGAGTTACTCAGCGATTACGATTGTGAAAAATGGTAAACCCGACCGATAGGGGGTGGAGGGTGCAAATGTGGTTGCTACGCGTTGAGTAATGGAAAGAAACGAATTAAACCATTAACCTTTCGACCCTAGTGACAAGGGTGGAGGCGGAATTGGTTTGGATCTTCCTAAACAAATCTTGAATGCTCAGACTAAAGCATAGAAGCCAGAGAACATCAAGAATGAAGATGAGTGGCGGTGAAGGTTGTGATTGAAAATTTCAAAGGATCCAAGAAACTTATAATGGAAAAGTTGGAACTCCGTGCAGATCGAGACACTCTATGCTTAAATAGGCATGAGTTTGTGTTTGCCCTTATGTGATATTAAGGACCGTAGATCACGCCACGAGACCCACAAGTCCAAGTCTCTATCCAGACCGGGGGGCGAGCGGCGGGGTGATCACGCACGAGTCCCACAAGTCAAAATACTCTATCCATCCGGGTTCGGAAAAGATGTATCAGGACATGAAGAAGCTATATTGGTGGCCCAATATGAAAGCCGACATCGCCACCTATGTTAGCAAATGTTTGACATGTGCTAAGGTCAAAGCTGAACACCAAAGGCCATCGGGATTGTTAATACAACCCGAGATACCTCAATGGAAGTGGGATAATATCTCTATGGATTTTATCACAAAGCTTCCTAAGTCGTCACAATGTTATGACACCATTTGGGTGATTGTCGATTGACTTACTAAATCTGCAATCTTCGTACCGACGAGGGAAACTGATCCCATAGAAAAGTTAGCAAGAATGTACCTGAAAGAGGTAGTCACTAGGCATGGAGTACCTGTCTAGATCATTTGTGATCGTGACTCTAGGTTCGCATCAAATTTCTGGAGGTCACTTCAGAAGGCATTAGGTACAAATTTGGATATGAGTACTGCATACCATCCACAAACTGACAGATAAAGCGAGAGGACCATCCAAACTCTCGAGGATATGCTACGTGCTTGTGTGATCGACTTTGGAAAGGGTTGGGTTAACCATTTGCCATTAGTTGAGTTTTCATACAACAATAGCTATCACGCTAGCATCAAGGATGCATCATTTGAAGCACTTTACGGTCGAAAGTGTCGTTCACCTGTTTTTTGGGCCGAAGTTGGAGAAGTTCAACTCACTGGTCCAGAAATAGTTCAAGAGACAACCGAGAAGATCGTTCTGATCAAGCAAAGAATTCAAGCCGTGCGTGATCGACAAAAGAGTTACGCCAATTTAAAGCGTAAGCCGATGGAATTTCAAGTTGGAGATAAAGTTATGCTTAAGGTTTTGCCTTGGAAAGGAGTAGTACGTTTTGGCAAACGGGGGAAGCTAAACCCCAGATATGTTGGACCTTTCAAAGTGTTGGAAAAGTTGGATCCATTGCTTACAAGCTTGAGCTTCCACAAGAGCTGAACAGGGTTCACAATACATTTCATGTATCCAACTTGAAGAAGTGCTATGCCGATGAACCATTAGCCATTTCGTTGGATGGACTACACATTGATGACAAACTTCATTTTGTCGAGGAACCAGTAGAACTCATAGATTAAGAAGTCAAACGGTTGAGGAAAAGCCGTGTTCTAATTTTCAAGGTTCAATTGAACTCTAGGAGAGGTCCTGAGTTCACATGGAAATATAAAGACCAATTTTGGAAGAAGTATCCATACCTCTTCATAAAGACCGCACCGTCGTCAAGTGCCACGTCATAAGCCTTGAGGACAAGGCTCACTTAACGGGGGAAGACTATAACACCTCATGTTTTCAGGTCATTTTACGACGCTATTTAATCCACTACTTATTTTTGGTCTTGTACACGTTTACTTTTAATTCTAATCGTTAAGTTAAATCGCGTAAGCTAAAAATTTTCATTCAACGTAAACGGGTATCAAACAATTAAATGTTTACGTCAAGCAAGTGTTAGATAATTATTTGGAGGATAATTATTAAACTTTGCACATTTTATTTTTATTGGTACGTAAAGTGTTTACGTTTCGCAATTAAATACATTTAGGCATACCCAGAAGCACCAATACCTATCTATACTCAACCAAATACCCACAATTATACCTAATACTTAAAAATTTCATGATTTCTTTATGCATATGTACATATCCGGTTATATAGATAGAAAACACAAATGAAAAATATCTACAACTTGCATCTACAATTACCATTTGTAAAACAAAGTTTCAAGCAACCTCCTAGCAACTAGTCTTACAACGTATCAACTCTTGTAAGAGCCTACTCCCCCCCCCCCTCATAAGTTCTTACACAATGGTCATTCAAACATCTAACCATTGTTAAGTTAGCTAGATATTTTTAGTATAAAAGGGCACCCTATGCAAGTTCTTACACAATGGTCATTCAAACATCTAAGGTGTATTGGAAGCTTGGTTTAGTGTTTAAAAGGGGTAAACAAGAAAGGTTTAAGACTAGGGTTTCAAGTGAAATTGGGGTTTATAAGTATTGGAAGCTTGGGTTTTTGATTCTAAACTAGGGTTTAGATCATTTTGTTCATCATCCTACTTCATATTAAGGTCATCTAAAACTCTTAATCTCTTTACATATGTGATTTTATGTGTATATGATGTTTATATAGTAAATCACTATCTAGGAAACATATTAACATGTAAAATGGATTTTTACTTTTGATCATGGTTTGATATAAATGTTCATATGTTATATTGATGTTAATATCATGTTGGAATAGAAGTATAAGCATTTCACAAGTATGGTTTGGTCTATAAAAAGTATATATAAACTAGTTACTTAAAAAGTGTACTTACTAAGTTTATAAGCAAAAGACATGTAAAGACTTGTTATCATGGACATACTTGGACAAATGATGAACTAAGGACCTAAAGTATATAAGGTTTGTGGTATAGGCCATGGTAGAGGACTTGTAATAATACATTGATGCCAAAAAGTTATAAAAACATGTTTTAAACACTTTTTAACAAAAAGATCAAAACCTACTGTTTTAATCACGAAAATAAAGTATTTATTTTATATTTTTATAAAATACTACATCTCATGACGATTCCGAATCTATAAAAACTTGAAAATCTGAGCTATAACGAGGAAGATACGCCATTTGAATGTTTACAATAAATAAAAGTTTTTATAAAAAATTATTATTTTCCAATTCTGATAAAATTATATAATTATTTTTCATAAAAAGTAAATATTTTTGGGATTCCAAAACATTAAGAGTCATAATTTTTTGATTAATAACGAAGGAGTTATGGATATTTGATGTTTACGATAATTAAAGTTTATAAAAATAATTTTATAAACTATGAACAGTAAAAATAACTTTTCATCTCAAATATTTTTTTGGAAAAATACACTAGTTAGATAAAACTTTAATTTACGAAGACGTGCTCAAAAGAATCACTAAAAACGGACTTAAAACGGGGAAGTTACGCCATTTTTACTAAAGTGATATTTATAAACGTTTTTACTTTATAAATGTTATTTTACTAATACAATTAGATGGTGATGTAGCTATATAGAATTATATACGGTATTAGATATTCAAAGTACTTAGTACTCATACGACCTATAATTAATTAGGTTGCATTCGGGCGTATTCGTGACGCATTTTCTGTTAGTGATTTACATTATCGATTCACTCACTCGAGGTAAGTTTATAGCCCCACGTTTTACATTTTTAATGATTTACACGTTTTGGGGTGAGAAACATATGCATGCTTTATAATTAGATGCAAGTGGACATTTTACATTATGATTACGTGTTTGCCTAAGTAGCGATAACCCTCTGAGCCTATTATCATGAACTGTTAATTACTTGATGTGAGCGTGAATGTTGTAAATAGATCTCTTTAGGATTGACATCCCCGTTCGGGTGATTAGCTATTACTGGAAAAATGAACGTATACCATGTCGGACATAGGATGTTGCGGGTTAGAACTTCATCACGGGGAATGTTGGCATTTTATATTGCAATTCATACATGTCGAGCTTCAGTGTCATGAGCTTAGGAAAACGTAATTACATTTTATGATGTTTGCATCTGTTGCATTATCATGGGGAAATCTTGCGGTCCTACATTATACATTTTACATACCTATGAATTCACCAACATTATGTTGACGTTTTAAAGCAATGTTTTTTAGGAGGTCAATAAGGCACGAGGTGCAAGGGATACATTGGTGATTATGTTTTGGATGTCACATGCTTAAAGATTTGGTCGCATTACATTTTGTATATTTGTTATGGGCTAGAATTTTTGTATTTTGAACAAGTAAACAAGTGAAGCTTCGGGCTTTTGTAACAAACAATTTACCAAATACAATGTATCGGTTTTAAACGACTTTTAATGGTCGTTCTTATGTATATATTGTGTTATTGATCTATGAAGTACCACCCTCAAACCCATATTCCGTTGCGACCCAATTTGGTGGTGTTACATTGGTGATCCCTCAAAACCAGTAATGACAAGACATCAACTTCACACTGATGCTGAAATATGTATGTACGCACTAACAGTGACTACTACAGTACCGAAAAATATCAAGGAAGCTACCAGCTAGATTGAATCCATGCAAGATGAGCTTAACCAGTTCAAACGCCTTGATGTTTGGGAACTTTTTGAATGTCCTATTGGCATAAACATAATCGCAGTCAAATGGATTTGAAAAACAAGACTGATGCTAAAAACATAATTATTCGGAACAAGTCTCGTTTAGTTGCCAAAGGATATGGTCAAGAGGAGTGAATCGATTTTGAGGAATCTTTTGCACCAGTTGCAAGACTTGAAGCTGTCAGAATTTTTATGGCATATGCGGCTCACAAGAACTTTCCTATTTATCAAATGGATGTCAAAACGGCACTTCTGAACGATCCATTAAAAGAGAAAGTTTTTGTTCGTCAGCCCGATGCTTTTGTTGATCCAGACTTTCCTAATCACGTATATCGTCTTAAGAAAGCTCTGTACGGTCTCAAACAAGCCCCTAGAGCCTGGTATGACAAGCTTTCCTCATTCTTAATCAAACACCATTTCACAAAAGGTATTGTTGATCCGACATTGTTTACCAGAAGACACAGGGATGACATTTTACTTGTTCAAATCTATATCGATGACATAATTTTTGTGTCAACAAATCCAGTCTTTTCAAATAGATTTGCAAAACTAATGAAAGATAATTTTGAAAAGTCAATGATTGGTGAAATGAAGTTCTTTCTCGGACTTCAAGTTCATCAATCACCCCACGGAATCTTTATTTGTCAATCACAATATACTATGGATCTTCTTAAGAAACATGGGATGGAAAAATGTGATACCATTAGTACACCAATAGCTACGTCCAAACTAGATGTAGACTTGCATGGTACCCAAGTTGATCAAACTAAATATCGTAGTATGACTGGGAGACTTATGTATCTCACTGCTAGTCGAACAGACATTCCCTTTGTGATATTTGTATGTGCGCGATATCAGGCATGCCCAACTGAAAAACACCTCAAAGAGGTCAAACGGATCTTTCGATATCTTAGACAAACCATTAACATGGGTCTATGGCACTCGAAGGACTTTGAGTTTGAGCTAATTGCATATTTATATGCAGACCATGCAGGGTATAATGATGATTGCAAAAGCACATCTTGAGGCATTTAATTTCTGGGAGATAAGCTAGTCAGTTGGTCGTCTAAAAAGCAAGATTGTATAGCAATGTCAACTGCGGAAGCTGAGTACGCAACTGCTAGATTATGGATTTCGGTACAAAACACATTAACATCCGTTATCACTTTATGAAGGAACATGTTGAAAAAGGTACAATTAAACTTTACTTTTTCGAGACGGAATACCAACTTGCTGATTTTTTAGAAAAGCCCTTCCAAAAGAAAGGTTTGAGTATTTAGTTCACAGGATTGGTAAGCGATTTATGACTCCAACTGAGTTGGAACGTCTGGGAAAGTTATCTTCTTGAATGAAAGATCATATATCAACACATTTTGTAAATACATTTAACAAATACAAAATTGAAAATTTTAAAAACAGAAAAAAAATATTATTTTTCTGTTCTTTTCTTTCTTTCACTTTTTCAAAACTGAAAAAAAACTGAAAAATACAAAAATATAATTATAAAAGATACAAACACATATCTTCTCCGTTTCAATCAGTTTCATGATATTGGTTTTCACAAAAAGTGGTTCTTTAAAAGCAAGAATATATCATGATCTGAGGGGGAGTAGATCATTCTGAAAATGATTTTTCACTGCTAAAATATGTGTTTTGTAATCATAATCCATTCACAAAAAGATGATTTCTTCAAAAACATCTTTCAAAAACAACAAATTTTGAAAAATTAGGTGTAAAACATAGCAAGAAGTAACAATCTCTTGAATAAGCTCTTTAATTAGATATCTTATTGAGGGGGAGTTATAAATTTTTTTCTTTCTGTCAATTCATCATCAGAAAATAAAAATATGTTCTCAAAAGCAAATATAACTTCTTTTGAACAAAGGATTTTATCAGAAAGGAAAATTTCAGATTGATATTTGTTCAAGGGGGAGTTATAAAAATTTTGTGGTAAGTAACGGGATCTTAACTAGAAAATTCAAAATGTTTTTTGTGAAAAATAGGTCTAACTTCAAGGGGGAGTTATGAATTTTTAGGAATTAATACTTACAAAGGTAAGTAGATGGACTAAAGGTGTTAAAATGAAAATAAGTTTTGTACGGGCTATTAATGCTTAAGAAAGTAAGTAGAAGGACTAAAAGTGCTAAAATGAAAAAATAGTTTAGTATGGGCTAATATCGTGTATGAAAGAAAGTATAGGGACTGAAAATGACAATAATGAAAAATAGTTTTCGGAAGTATAAAATCCACAAGGATCTTTACGAAATTCTATCACTTTCAGAAGTATCAAAACAGCTTTCGTAAATTCTCTGATTTTTGAGCTTTCGTAACAAAGAAAACAACGATCCAAATTGTTTTGCCAGTTCCTAGTGATTATTAAACGTAAGAAACATGATCTTTTTCGATTCCTTTTATGTTTAACAGCTTTAATTTATTGCTAAATACGTTTCGTAGAGATCTAGGGTTTCGTAAATATTAAAAGTGTGTGAACTGAGAAAATTAATTGAGGCAAAACGCTATAAAGTATCTTAGGACATGATTAGAATGGATTGATCGCTGGAAAAACCATTTGTGAACTGAGATCAAGAGGTTTTGTAACCTTGAAAGGTTTCGTAAAAATGAGATTTTGCTTTCAGACATAAGAACATGTTTTATATTATTAATGAGATGATAGTAATAAGCATAAAATCAAAGAAAATAATTCAGATTATCAATTTCAATAATAATTATATTTTTCAAAAGTAATTGTTTTAGGTTTCAGTTTCATAAGAGATCAAAACTGGTTTCTTAAAATGTTATTGGGCCAAAACCAAAACTGGTTTCGAAAATGTTATTGGGCCAAAACAAATGGGTTTCATAAGGACTTGGGCTTTTAAAGTTTGGGTTTTAGAAAACAAACCTATTAGGCTTAATTTGTACAGATTCGAAAAAGGGCTTAATTGCTAAACAAAATGGCATTTTACAAAAACCAATGATAAATTTAGTTACAAAATCATGTTTTTATATTGATAAATGGGTCAAATGGTGAAGATTGTGTCTAGTTATGACCGTTTCCTGAAATTAATAGGATAAGGATTGAGCAATCTACTGACCATCCAAATATCATATATAAGAATATGTTTTGCATAGCTAAATTTGTCATTCAGTGATCAATGATTCAAAAGATTTGTGAAAAACAAATAAACATGGAGATTCAAGTGTCTGTGATCATACATTCTCATGTCTCAACAAAGATAGATTTCAAAGTTTTGAAATGATTGTTTCAAAAAAAAAAACAAGTTTAAAATGGTTTGTGACTATCTATTGTACTCAGTTGTGTAAATGGTCTAAGTCATGTCCGGTTTCGGCCATTTTCTACAATGAACAGAATGAGGAGTGAGTGACTTAGTAACCATCTAATTGTTGTTACATTAGTTTGGTTGTATAATCATAGTTTTCAAACATTTTTAGAAAACTTGTAAGCATCTCAAATTCTATCCAAAAGCTGTGTTTTTGTGTCAGAAAGTGATACTCTTTTGCTTAAAAGTATTTTGTAAGAATTTAAAATTATACTCTTTGATTTCTTAAACATCAATGATTGTCACAACTTGTGTTTTTTCCAAGTTGATATTTTTCAAAATCAAAGTATATTTTTATTATTCTTGAAATAGTATCATTTCACAAATGTTTTTTGGTGAAGAAACTCAATATAGAAAGAGAGATAAAATTCATACGCGAAAAAGCAAATCAAAGTATGCTCGAAAAAGAAATGCCAGAGCATACAAAAT